>JAZGTI010007722.1:0-21219 GCA_036877585.1 Botia kubotai
ACGGTCACATTTAGAAACATAAATACACATAAACACATGAAAACACAGACCTTATAAGACACACCTACATATTTTGACATTTGCTGCATAAAACAGGAGACACTAATGTGTTGTCCTTCTCTCTGCTCATGGCTCATTAGCAAAAATACAGTATGTGGACACCTCATCCATACAGTATATGCTTATTATTTCAGAACAAAAGGAAAATGGTCCTCCATTTGCTGCTATCAACTATATAACAACTTTCTTACTGAAAGCTTTTCACTAGATGTGAGAACATAGCTGTCACAGTGAGGTCAGTTTTGATGCTGGGCAGTGGGACCTGGCTTGCAGTCTGCATTTCATAAATGTGTTCAGTGGAAGCATGCATCAACATGTATACATTTGAAAATACTATTTACAATTTGAAATACTATTTACACAATGACATAAATCTTTTCTGAGAAAGTAAGAGCTTGATTTTAAAGTAGAAAACTTTAAATAGAAAAAAAATCCCCAAGCTTTGCTGCATGCTCATGTTTTTTGCCACATTTATCTCTCTCTAATTTGATGGCACAGATTCAGTGAGATTGATATTCTGATTACCCTGCTAGCTCTTTGGACTGGGTGTAAAAAAAAGGTAGCATCCTGCAAAGCTACGGTGTCAGAACCCATCATTTGTTGGTGGCCCATCATGTTTTGCATTAATGAGCTCCATTATGGCTACAGAGAAAGGGACCAAAATGCTCCCCAACAAAAGAGGGATGCTAATTCACAAGTGCGCACAGATGCTGTTTGCGAGCTGTAAACAATCTGTCAACAGGGAGGGGCGTTTGAATGTTTGTTTCAATATTTAGCGATGTTAGCGAGGAACAATGTTCCAAACGAGAAAGTCATAGAGACTTTAAAAGTGTTTGCTTTTACAGAAGGCTCTTTTGGGTCTTTAAAATCAGAGGCAAAATGAGAGTGCTTGAACAAAACACGTATGGGTAATGTGTTTTTCTTTCCTTATGCTGTCCATTAGGCGTTAATGTTTGTGGTAATGAATGCTGGAGGCAAACCAAGCTCTATCAGCACCCTCTTCTCCATCCTGTCGTCCTCTGGTCTGAGCTGCATTAGTGCCCAGGCGTCCCTCTGCGAAAAGTGCCAGGGCCACTTGTGTTCTCACTGAGGCGGGCCCCAGGATTGCCAGAATGTGGCAGGAGCCCCAGAGTCCTCATCATGGGAGGATGTGCCACTATAAGAGGCAGTCTGATTCATTAAGCCTGAAACCAAGTACTGAGGGAATAGCATATGAACTTCCAGCACTTTTACCTTTGATAAATCCCCCCACCGCCGTTTCCCTATGTTTCTCGCTTGCTGTCTTATCCTAGAGATGGGCCGCAGTTTTGCTTGCCAACCACTGCTGCATGTCAAGGAGGAAAAGAAGAGAAAGACCATTAATGTCACCCAACCTGAGACACATGTAGATGCTTGGAACAAGAAGCACTTAAATTCAGAGTTCTTGACACACACAAAAGCTGAAAGAACTCAAGATTACCAGAATAAAAAGAAATGAAAGCAAGAGAGTGAGTAAAAGATGGAGGGTGTGGTGTATAAGATGAAATGCAGTGAACACAGGAAGAAGGTAAGCAGTAGAATGAAGAGGGATGCTTTGTAGAGGCCTACAGCATGAGATTTTCCTATTCTCTCTGTTTCCACCATTGTGCCTGTGTTCGTTTTCTCTTTGTGCTTAAATCTGCCTGCAGGATTAGACAAGCCTTCTGCTTGGTCTTCAAAGCCAAGCTCAGCTTTTTTCTTCCTACTTTTCCTCTTTCTTTTCTACTTAAGTTTCCTTGCCAAGATACTTACTGGGGCTCTATCTAGTGGTCTTGTCCTACTGTGGAGTTTAAAAAATCCTCACAAAAGTTTTCGCCTCGATGTAGGAGAAGAAGAATGATAAACTGAGGAAAGCATGAGTAATCCCCTGCGAATTGAGACATTGTTACTCATCCTCGGACCACAAAATTGCCATTTTTACAGCAAAGGAAAGTACCAGGCAAAGACATTTTTGAACTATTGCACTCCACACGGATCGGTTTTTCAGATACCCTACACTGTGACAGGCATACAGATCAAGTACAGCTTGAGTTTTCTGAATCTTTTACAATTTTTTGTTATCATTTGGAAATAACGAGAATGCCACCCAAACCAAATATATAGCTTTAATTTACGAAAAGGCTCATTTGCTTTGTTTACAAGAAAAATCTGCTACTCACATCATCGGCTTTTCACATGAATGGCTTTTGAAGAAAAAGATTACTATTAATTCCTTCACTTGATGGTATTCGTGTGCTGTATCTTTCATGCAGCATAAACTTTTTCTCAGCATTCCTTAATGGATTCATCATGGATTCTGTGGGGAGGAAGTGATGATGTAAATTGACAGTAAAAGCTGTCTGGTTGTGAAGACCATTAATATTGTACTTCACAAATAGACAAGAGTGCCTCTAATTAACCCTCTATGGGTTGTCCTAATTCATTTACATCGGTACGAAATGGTCATGATAGTCTTTATTCCCTTGATGTGAATACTTTTTTAAATCGTGTCAGGACACTTTCCTCTGGCTAAATGTTAAAGAGCATTGAGCGCTGAGGTTCATAAATACCTCGCTAGTCTGTCTGATACAAAAACTCTAATTATGAAAATACTCAGAAGACCTTTTCTTGCTATCCAAAAATCTTCGATAGCAAGAAAACGACATCAGACATTTTGTATGTATGATTTCCTTTGCAGGCTTTCTGCTTTCCAGCTAAGCAAGATAAATGTGTGGGACCAGGCTGGGTGTACTTGCATGCTTTGTTACCTCTGATTGTTTCAAAACAGACAAAAAAATCTTTCTTAAGAAGGCAAATCTCACCTTCAGCCTTTTAACTGAGACGTGCAATTACAAAGTTCTACCGAGGTCTCACATCTCCCGTAATGATCAAAATTCCCCTTCATGGATTATGCAAGCTTTAAGTTCAGTAAACCGGCTTTTAGTTTAGTGGATTTAAATGCTTTCCAATGCAAATGTAAAAATACCATGTTTTATTCCTGGCATTAAAGGATTTCTTTCGCAACCTGAGGCACTTAAGAACATAAACTGACGTTGTGTGACCAGTTGAATCTTCCTGACTGACACTGCCCTCATATCAGAGCACACCTCTGAGATACTTCATTCCTGTATTACTGTTTAGCAAAGAAGCTTGTTATTTTTTCATGCCAGGAAAAAGAGAAAGAAAAAGAGAGAAAGGGGTAGAGAGAGGGAGAGAGAAGATGCCTCCTCCAGTCTTCAACCACATAGGTGTTAATGTGCAGCTGGGTGAAGCAGGGCTGACAGTGCCCCACTGCTAATCCGGAGTTAGCGTTCGGATGGCTTCTCACTCAGCAGAGGTAAATACCTGGGCGTGAGACAGAGATTAGAGCAGCAGCAGGTTTTTGCATCTTCCACTAAAAAAGCTTTCTCCCTAATTATTTTTCTTTTCTGGAGCGTAGAAAGCTGCAGAGCTCTGAACAAACCCATTGATGCGCAGTTATGATCAGGAAACACTCAAAACATGTAAACACAATTGCTGACATCTATGTCAAATCTTACCTAAATAAACTAGACTTGGAGTAAGCTGAAGGTTTTATTCAATATTTCTTTATCACTAAATTGACTTGACCAGACCTTGGCCATGATTTGCTAAGTTTACATCAAATAAGGAGCACAAAACTTTTGTTTGCTTTGTGGGCATACAAAAAATACACACCTCTAAATTCATATTTAAGAGAGGCTGACAGGACAAAATATTGTTCTCATCCTGAACGAGCAGCCCTCAATAAATAAACTTGAAAGTGCATTTTAAATGTGTTTTATACACACAAACCTTAAATAATAAAGAGCCTTGGTGTCAAATGTGTATTAAATGTATACAAACGTTAAAGCGAACACAGACAATAGGCTTTCATTTCACTTTTACACCATGTATAAAGATTTCTTATTCACCTGCAGTTTGAAAAGCAGCAGTTCAGTCTAGTCTTTTCAATTATAGATGTGCCCTGTAGATAAACCATCTTCAAACATGACCACAGGGCTTTATTATGGCTGCAATTTGTCTAAAATACACCCACCTCTGCCTCCACTCACCTCATAGCAGTTATATTGAAACTGCAGAACTGTCAAAAGCGTGATATGTTTCTTTCAGGTGCTCTTTGCCATTTTATAAAGTTAGAAGAGACTCTCTTGTTATTTGGTAAATGTTTGAAATGAGAGAAAGGTGTAGATACAGATTCTGAATGAAAACACCTATTGAACTTCACATGCAAACAGTCAGGATGCTGTGACAGCCAGAGGTAAACGTTCAAATCAAAGAGTGCCACAGAGTTACTGAAGTATCAGACTCTGAACCTCATCTCAAAGTGTGTTGTTGTCTCCAGAGAGTATAAAAACATTAAATAAAGCATAATCCTACTGTTGACTGTTTAAAAAAATAATCCAAATTTGTTTTGCTTCACTTTTAAAAAGTTGTTGATTACCGTTATTATATATTATTAATATTATTTAAAGGGTGGATATGTGATCCCAACTCTGTTATCTCTCTATCGCTCTCTCTCTCTCTTACACAATAAACAGACATTTGAGGCTATATTGGTGATGACCTCTCATAGATGCAAAGGGATTTTATACTAGATTAATCATATTTCATTATATGATATTCTACTTTTAATTTAAGAAAATATGAACCTGTCCTTACAAATGAGGATGCCCCCATAACTGGGTTT
This sequence comes from Botia kubotai, assembly GCA_036877585.1. Classification (NCBI taxonomy): domain Eukaryota; kingdom Metazoa; phylum Chordata; class Actinopteri; order Cypriniformes; family Botiidae; genus Botia; species Botia kubotai. The sequence goes on from JAZGTI010007722.1 coordinate 4,766, forward strand.
TGCCCATGTTTGTCAGGCTTTGCTGACTTTTGGATACAAATTTGTCCGCAATATACTCCCCTGTCCTAACCTACCCTTTAACCTGACCATCAAAAGAAAACTTTCTGCTGTTTTAGATTGTATAAAGATCCTTCTGCATGATTGTTTTGTCACACACACATGCAAAGGTCTGAGTTTAACTACATTTTTCAAAGGTATTTTGTTCCGCTACTGACTCGAACAGTATTTTGTTCTCCTGCAAATTTCTTGCTTTTCAAGGGTATTGCATAACACTTAATACAAGTATATGTATTACATTACATTGTCACTTTTATGAAAAACAACTTACAAGAGTATTAAAAAGGTTCAGTCTTTTTCACTATCAGTTTGCGCTCTCTCTTTTCTAGTGTATTTACAGACTTTGTGTTGCAGCACAGTGCCTGTGTAAATATACAGTATTTACACAGGAATCATAATCACAAAGAACAATGTATTACAAGCTAGAATAATACATTTTAGACAAAATGTTGCCTTCTGTGTTGATTCCCATGCACAGCCAAAGAAAAACATCACATGCTGGTAGTGACAACATCAAATTTACAAACAGCGTCTTACGTTATTACGTCATTCCCTGAAGGAGGGAACAGACACGTTATGTCATCGAACTGACGTATGGGGTCCCTGTGGAAAAACGCCGCAAGCCGACCCACGTTACGGGCTAGTACACATGGGATTACCAAGGGGGAATCACTACACATGAGGCACCTAGCCCAGCACAAGGGCTGACTGTGGCATACACACAAGTGGGCAAACCTCTATTGGAGACAGCCTTTTTCTTCTGCTGAGCTCCGAGCAGACAAAGAGCTCGGCGCAGCGGACGCCAAAAACTTCCAAAGGCGATAGTCAGATGAATGTGCGTAACGCACACACGGCTCTGAAGCAAAAATCTGAACGGCCCGCAACTTCGGGTATACAAAGCCTGCTTCCGGGTGGGCGTGACTCGGCCCGCAACTCCTTTGCCCAATGCTCATTGGATCTTTCCTCTCGGGCCAATGTTCATTGGTGCGTTTTTTCTATTCAAAGGTGATAGGGCTCTCAAGCGAGACCCCATACGTCAGACGTAAGGATGAACGTGACTGACTAAAAGGGAACTTCATTTACTCAGGGACAACACATGTTCTTGGCTAATATGGTTTTCAGCCCCATCTGTATATGTATACATACTATATCTGTCTACTGGACCAAGCTAGGTTCCACAACAATTTAAATATACATCTCACCCTTTCCTATAGCTTAACTAGACGTCTGTTGCTTGCAACACCAAGGTCATGGGTTTGATTCTCAGGGAATGCATGACCTCATAACATGTATAGCTTGAAGTTGCTTTGATAGGCTGATTAAAGCATCTCCCAAATGCATAAATCAAAATGTTATGAACAGAAAACACCTATTTGTGGTTGAAATGCATGAGCAGAGAAAGAGAGCAGGAGAGGAATGCATCCAGCGGGAGACAGGAAGAGAGACAGACAGAAATAATATGTACATGTAAGATCACAGAGCATCAGTCCAGCAAACTGCATTAGAAGTTTTCCTTGTTTGAAATAGCAGTGCTTTCCCCCCAGTGTACTGCCCCGGGGGCAGAGGCCACTGAGGGTCTAGATGCTTTCTTCTCCAGCTGTTCCTTTGCTTCCCGCCCTGCCATCAGCCAGTTGCCTAATGACGGTCATAAAAGGAAATGGAATAAAAGACATTGGTTGTGGGCAGGCATTGGTTGGTCGGGGGGGACAAAAGATGGTCTCCCGGTGCTTGAGAAACACATTTGTATGTGTAAACACGGCCAGTAAAACAGGTCGAGTATGCTCTGGTGGTAGAATGAATATTAACCAAGAGTAATGCTAAAAAAACATGTTAACACTAAAGCCAGTTGTCTTGTGCAGATCTGCAACGAGCTATAAATGTCAAGTATAATGAAATAAATTAAAATATTAAACAGTATCCCCTCCCAAAGTTCTCTAGGATCCATGCTGTTCTCTTTAAGTATCACAGTTTGAGTTCTCCATATGTTAGAGATGGCCACCTCCCTCGAGTTCCAAAACTCATCGGGCTGAGTCATACTCAACATTACTGCAAAAAATAGACTTCTTTCAAAGAATTTAATGACTCAGTTTTAATTTAGCAAAACTTTATCTTTTAATATTTATTATTTAATGTATATTTACATTACTGTACTTTGTACTTACTACAAAGAACAACAGCTTCTGCAATGGAGTTCATAGGATCACTACAGCCTAGAATAATTAGCAACAGGTTCTCTTTAACCTAAACTTTTAAGGCAAGCTCAGCAGAGAGTGGCTTGTAGAAAAAGTGCCCATTATTGTGGCTCACAAACACTTGAGTTATGGTGTTTAAATATATCTCCTGTGTTTGCCACACATAAAGACATTTGCAACATTTCCTTTCCCCCTCAGCCATTTGGAAACAAACCTGCTGACACTTTCTGTAATATTTGAAAGTGTTGAGTTGTAGCCTTACATGCGATTCATTTTCCTCATCTGTCAATCATCTGGACACAATTAAAGCTTTTGATCAATAGAAATAACCCCAAGGCACAAAAAAATTACCTCCGCTGGTTTCCAACAATTCCAGAACATATTTACACAAAGATGTCCTTGAACAACAAAAACGACATTTTCTCTGCAGCTGTTTAAAAACAAACAGTACCAGTCGAAACGAAAAGCATGAAACTAATTTCGGATAATCTGTAATGTCAAGATAAGCCAAAGGGTATTAATAACCTCCATGGCTGAGCGTTATGCACTGGAGATTGACTATACGGTTCCCGCCATTTTCATTAATGTTGCATATCTGTGCGTGTAGTTCATCTTGGAAGTTGAAGGAGTGGATGAGGTGCGCTGATTCCAACAATCAAGGCCGATGGGGCAGCCAGTGTCATTTAATCTTTCACAACAAATTATTCCCTCTATTTGTTTATTTGCTTTTGCAGCTTCCCTCATCTCTTCCTTTCACCCCCGCAGTATTTTGAGGAATGCAATTTCAGGGAGAATGAAAGGGCAATGTTTTGTTTGATTCAATCAGTATTGAATTGAACTGGATCAAATGAGAGCCCATTATCTGAAGGCACTGTTTGTCTCTTGGTGTAATGAGGGCCCTGTTCACACGCTGGTGTCTAAACCACCACATCTGTCCGACTGTTTCAGCGCAATAGACCTTTTATTACCACTGTGATGATCATCTTGTTGTTTTGTGTGATAATTGTATCAAATAATCTCCATTTCACAGAAACAAAGACTGGTGACAGAATGCCCCAAAGTTCTCAGCACGCTAAAGCTGCAGTATTGTATCGAGTCCCCCTGAGGCACAACAAACATTAAAGCTAGCAAACACAAAGCCGTGACAAACTGTGCGGTGGCACTTCAATCAACACCTTTACCATCTGTGGACGAATGACATATAACCTATAATGCAAATTTGATTAGATGATTATGAAATAAAACAGAAAAGGACTACAACAGAGTGAATACAAAAGACATGCTACCCCATTATACATTGGAATCCAGATGCAATGAAATCTTGAACAAAGATTGCTAATGGTTTAATGGGTCGAATAACCTCTGTTTTTACAATAATTGCCAGATTCGATGTATTTTTGTTTGTAATCAATATCTTTTGTTGTTTCATAATTGCTAATTCTCTAAACAGACATGTGCAAAGATTGCATCGTTTTATAATACCTCAGTTTTTATTTTCAGCCACATAAAAACCAATTTACACAGTTTTTACAACCTATCAATTTATACGATTTAAAAGAATTAAAGTATGGTTACTTTATTTTATATAACACTGACTTTATCTAAACGGTATTTATAAGATATTTAGGAGTAAAGTGTATAGAAACGAATAAGTTTTTAGTACCACATTATGATACAGAATTGAATCATTTTACCTTATGTGGCCTACAGTTATATACAGTTATATGCAGTATGTTTTTTGTTAGATGTCTTCCAGTATTCTCTCGACAGAGTTTGAGAAGTCTTTTTTAAAGCTGAAAACTCATTTCTTTAAAAGGCATTTTTGTTAGAGCTCACTGGAGGACGTGAGGAAGGGGGTGAAAGCAGGAGGATCGTGGTTTGCTTCACTTCTTGAAATGCACTTATGGGATGGTGGGATCTCCGCTGTCTGTTTATTATAATTACTGAGAGATCTTTCTTGTTATGTTTCCCCAAGTTGCTCTGTTGTGGGCCTCTACCAGAAAAATAAAGTGCAGACACTGATTGCATTTTTGACTGCTGTTATTGTTAGGTCTGTTTAGTTTGCAGTAGGTGTTGAATGTCACTCAGTTTAGCGTTACTGCTTACAAGACATTGTAAGGACAAAAAGTATGTGCTTTTACCTAGTTTCAAGGGAAATTACTTATATTTTACACTTGATGTAGTTTTAATGTAGTTCATCTCAAGTTTACAGAGATGCAAAACAATTAGAGTGTGTATGATTATTTATAGCGCCACCTATGATGTAAATTTGATTGGATGACGATAAAATACAGCAAAAAACTGTCACACTCATGGAAGAATAGCTAACAAGTTCATTAGCTACTTGTTAGCTATTTAAACTTACATATTTGATTGTTAACTACAGAGAACAGAGGTAAACATGAGTAGGAACTCAAAGATTCATAAGCATTTTTTATCTTTTAAAAATTTAAAAACTTATAGAGCCAAACATAAAAAGAACAAAGTCCACATAACTAGTGCACAATATTCTAAGTCTTCTACAATCACACAATAGTTTTATGTGAAGGAGCCATTATTTGGGCTTCTCCAGCTAGAACATTCTGTCTAACATCTCACAGGAGGGAAGGAGGAAAATAACGCATGGTCGTGTACAACATGATGGTGAGTAAATGATAAAAAGTTGTTTTTTTTAGTTGAACTTTTCCTTTAAAACAATTTCTGTACTTTCACAAAGATTTACTTTAAAAATGTAGTACTTTATTTGTCATCTGATCACTCATGGGTAGAGTGGCTAATGTTCTCAGAACCAGTCAAGGTTTTTGAAATGTACGGTCTCTCAGGACGTGGCAGCTGGTAGCTTGGAGTCGGTACAGCCCCGAGACGAACAACCCTCACTGAGCAATGCAGCACCCCTCAAAGAGGCCAGCGAATGTATCACGCCTCTCAGCTCAAACACGGCTTGGAGCTGATTCTGAAATGGCAAACGGAACAGGTCAGTCCGGCATTAGCCTCCAGTTACAACAGCACCATGCTCCCATGAAGAGCAATTACACACTCTCAAGCCAGACTACCCTGGCATTACTTCTGGGCCATTATAGAAAGGGAATGACAGACTTTTCAGCAAACATAGAGAGGGCTCATCTCAAAATAAGGGTATATACTCGCTGGATCTTTCTCGAAAGACTCTCAGAATAAGTCTGCAAGTCCTTGTATGAGTCCTTCAACCTTTCCAACATACATTTCTAATGAGTCTACGCAGCAGTCCAGACCAGAATACTTTGGCTGAATTTAGACCCAGGCCACTATTTAAATTGGTTTTGTTAAATGTAGGTAGTACATAATATCTGAAAATGGCTGTTGATATTTAACATTTTTAGGATCCATAAAAAAGTATTTATATCAATGCATTTTGTAACAACATATTAAACTATTTATCTGTTTAAAACTTAAATACTTACAGTAAGAAATTTACAAACAATTTAAAATTCAGACACTGGCTGTCAAACTTAACTAGACAGGAAATGACTTCAGACGTTCATTAAAATGACCCTGGAAGCAGTTGTTTGTAAGAAGAGTTCTAACATAATTTATTTGCAGATGCAGATGTTATACACTGTTTTGTAATGCAGTGATATCTGTACATTTTGGTGTACCATAATACATTCGAGGAAAACTTTAAACTGATGAATGAGCTGAAATGGACTGTTGCTACATTTGAATAATGATGTGGATGGAGAGCACTAGATCTGAAATAAATGGATCCCAATCATCAAGGAGCACAGAAATTCAGGAGTACGGTCTGCTTGAATAGATAAGCACCTGTAAATATTACACTGAGCACACTCATGCTCTTTGAACATTACATCACTTATGATCAGAGAGGCTCTGTCTGATCTTACGTCTTTTCCCTGTATTGCTGGGATATAAGTTCTTTCAGGATGACTGAGAGATCTGTACTTGTGTCAGTCTTTGCAGGCTGGTAAACTCTGACATTTTATATTGTTACTACAAATCAATGTACTCGTAAATTGAATGAAGGTAAAAGGTCACTGTTTCCCATATGTAGGTTTAGTATACTTGGTTTCTGCTCCACAGAGACTGACATCACTTCCTCTTCCACCGTCTCTCTGATTGAGTTCTTTTCCAATGGCCTTTTGAGAAGTGTGATTAAAAAATGCAGCTCTTCTCCTTTAATCTATAATGGAACAGCCGTTATCATTTATTGTTAAATAATGCACATAGCCGGTGGCATCAAGTATTAATAAGTTATTGAACGGTGTGAGCTCTAGTGAGCGCCTGTGGGCTTGCTTTGGACTTTGAACAGGCCAGGGAATTGTGGACAAAACAACATGAAATGTATAAATTCTTGGAAGCTTTGCATTTACAGCTTGTGTGATCATAAGGGTGCAGGAGTTTCTATTTCCTACACCTGCTTTGATAAGGCTTTAGAATACATTGGAATTAAGTGAATCAGAATGTTACAACTGCATAATATATTGACAGTGATTTAAGCAATGTATTGTATAGTGCTGATCGGTGTTTTCCATTTTTTGATTACAGGTGAAAGAAATAACACTCAAGGAGAACCTGAAGTAAAAACAGACACTTTACTACAGACACAACAAAACGTTTGGTCTAGACTGTCGAAAACACAGACACACAGTAAATACAAACAGTGAATCATCAGTATATCGAATATCAGCATTAAACACTGTTTACCTCTTAACTTTAGGTTGTGATAATACAGAATCAGGAAGAATAGAGGTGTTGGTGGACAAAAAATGTCTCCAGCTGCATATCTCTTTTTAAAAAAGTAAAAGATGGAGTTCTTTCACTCTGTATACACATCAAAGCAGTTCAGTAATTTAATTTAAGACCCTAGACATCTTATCTTATGTACTGCTCTCCTTTTATTCAAAACGTCTGCTCTTTTTTTTAAACTCTCAAACTTCACCTGAAAAGTCAAACTTTTGCCTGTTGGCTTTCACTCCTCTGAATAGAGCTGCACTATCAATATTAAAACCATTCCTGCTGAAGAAATTATTCTACAGCTATGGCACTTTGACCCATCTTGCCTTACTTTTTTGGAAGTCAAAACTTCTTTGACCAGTAAACCAACAGAAAACAAAAAAAGTCCCCCAATTAAAGGCGCATTTTAGAAAAGCAATGCAATCACATTCAATTCATCTCAGTAGTAGGGCCTAAAATACCTAACCTCTTCCAGACAAATCTAAGTGATAATCGCACAGTGATGTGCTCCATATTCATTATTCAACAGCGCGTCTCTCATTCTGACGACTACCCCATATCAGACTAATGAATAATGCATGATTTATGATTTTTCGTATTCAAGCTATATACACATATTCAAGCACTAAGCTGTTTTTGCAAGGAGTGTACAAAAAAAACTATTTGATCATATCTGGCATTGTTCTAAAGATGCAGCAAAGCATTTGGGGATAACACAGTGTCTGCAAAGTTGGCCAGTCATCTAACATTCTGAGATGTAACTGTTATATTACCAAGTGGTTTTGAAGGGAATAGATGTTTTTTATTAGTTGGCCCTGCAATGAAGTCAGATTTGGCTCCCAAAAAGCTAGTTTATTGGTTGACACAGACTTTAGTTTTTCTTTTCATTATTTTTAACATGAAAAGGAGGCACAAAAAGGGACAGAGAGTCCAGCTCTGGACCCTAAGCTATAACAGATTGTATTGGTAGCATTGATTTTAGCCAGATTAGAAATGGCCAAGAAACAGAAGGACAATTTTCTTTGGTCCTGGTTTTAGCTCTGTGTTTACTGGTCCTACTAATGTCAGCAAACTAAATGAAAAATCAAACACAAGTTAACACACTGTTGGCTGTTTTTCATCTGCTCTGCTGTAAACATCCATGATAAAAATTCTATTTGCTGGATAGCTTGTAAATTGAAAGCTTAAACATGGTTGCTGGGCAACAGTGGCCCAGTTGCCAAACAAGCATTACTGCCAATTATGGTGGGCATGGGAAGTGGCAGGTCTCTTTTTTCAATGTCACTTTCTCTTAGATTTAACTTTTTTACAGAGGACAGAGTTAACATTGCACTGAGGTTCTCTGCTCCAAGGTGTTGCCTAGTCAAAATGCCGAGCTAGAATCAACTAAGGCACAATGAAAGATGATTTAAACCAACTTTTAGTCTGTAAATATATAACTCAGAACATCTAATCTAAATGCATATCTATCCTGAACTTTAAGATGCATATAAATATTTAGTAAATAACATTAATATATAAAACTGTCTGCTGAGAGTTATAAAATATTTAAGCAATATGACCTTTACAGTCATATGCATTCAGGCTTTACATTTTATTGCTATGTGTATTCCCTGGGATATGAACCCATGACCTTGGCCTTACTGGCACCATCTCTACCAGTTTTCACGTAGCTACAGAAGAGCCCTTGAAAAAAATCACATGGGGAAAAATGCGGTTGGGCTGAATATCAATGTAACAATGAGCTTTCAGACAACATTTATGGTCCTACATTTTTGATTGTTAAAGTGGCATTACAAGAGTGCTGATTTTATGCATAACATTACTAGGACACCTGCTGTTTGTGTCACTCTGTGTCATTTATGACCATGGCAATCAGAAAGGCTGTTAGTCTTTGTGTTGCTTGACGACATATAGCGGTTTTGGCTAGTAAAAGGCTTCTTTGGAACTAGTTTGGCAAGTTTTGTATATACATGCTTCTTTTAGGGCATACATTTTTACATCATAACAACAATGTTGTTGCACATATTTATCTGTTATCTGAAGTCTAGCATTGTTGTTGTCTGTGGAAAATCTTTTTGATATCTCTTCTGTTTCCTCTCTCACTGTGGTTCCACAGGGACTGTATCTCATTCTTGCCTTACACACACTAGAATGTAATGAAAAGAATACAATAAACCTGACTGGACTTGACAACGAAGACAAAGAGAATCTATGACTCTTATTTATAAAAGCAATTTACTAGCAGAGCATCTATGTCCTTAATAAAGATCTTAAGGATTTCTATTGCTGTATAAATGTAGGCACAAACACAACACAATAAACAATGTACAACACACCCCTAATATAATGATAATGTTCATGTGTCACCAGTGACACTTGTGGAAATGCATAAATCAGTTATGCCTTATATTAAAAGACAAAGGCAAATAAAACAAATCTAAAGGTGGTATTACCATTTATAGGAATAAATGGTAATACACACCTGTGTAGTCCAATTAAAATTCTCTGAAGTTTCAAAGACTCATTGTAACAGCTTGAAGATCTCAAATAAAGTGCAAAGCCATCTGCTTTGCATTTACAAAGCACTAATAGCGAAAACCATGTAATAATTCATATTCATGAGCATGAAGCAATAATTCAATCCCCTTGCCACAAACATGACCAACAGGAAATGTGGGGCAAGCACCCATGATTAGATACGTCACAGATAGGGGCTCTTAGCTAAATGCTGCTTGGAGGTGTTGGTTTTGAAAGAAACACTGATGAAAAATAATGGTGTCATTGTTCTCTGATATTGCGCCTTTCTATTAGATTTACCTGATATGGGTGCGTGGAGTGTGTAGGGGGGAAGGTTGATCTCTTTAGGTAATTAGGTTTGCCTTGGTATTATCACTGCAGATCTGAGCCTTGAGGGGTGGTTGCTCTGTTGCTAATCATTTGAAGCCATGGCTGGAACTGAAGATGGCTGGTCGCACTAAAGAAGCTGCCCAGCCTTTGGTTAAGCTTGTTAAAGAGGGGGTGGGAGGGGGGCAGGGAGGTTACGGTTATTGAAGGGAAGAGAGCAAAAGAGATTAAGTGGGGGCAATAAATATGATGACTTAACCACATTGCACATCTCTCACAGGTATAACAGTCCCTGCCGTGCCAACTGTGATTCAATTACTTCATAATCTAGTGAACAGTGTATGTGACATGACAGGCTGGTTATTACCTTCTCCACAAAGCCTGGTATTTGTATTTGTCTGTGTGTCAGATTTTTTTCTGGGATAGGATAGTTGCGATGATTTATGTCTACAGGAGCAGGATGTTATGATACAAGCACTTAAGAACACATTTAAAGCTCCAGCTTGTTTGTAAGCCGCTAAAAGGAAATTAAAAATTAAATTAAAAAAGGTCGATAGATACAGAGTTATGTCTGTTTTTATAAGTACATAAGAAATTCATTGAACCTGGACTGTCATGGCTGATTTCACCATTTAGGTTTGTGGCATCCATGTGGATAGTTGACAGCGATAAAGTAATGCATGCTCGAAAATTTGTTCTATTTTTCTTCCCAATCCTAGTGGGAGTTTAGAAAACTCGGCAGTCAGCTGAATAACCAATGGTCCAAAAGCATTTGGGAATCAATTTTCTGAGCATTTCAAAAGGTGTTCATAGAAGTTCAAAGATACAATCCCCCCGCCTGAATCTTTGGAGAAAACAGACTAAAGGTGCCAGTTAGGTGCTGCAGGAGTCATGTGTGCTTTTTATCATTGTACAGACACATTCCGAAACCCTGCCATCTCAACCCAATTTTAATCACCATAGGCGACATCTTGAGTTGTTGGGAGCAGACATTCTGCTTCAAAGACGGTTCTGCGACATGAACAATAATGCAGAGATAATCAGCCCTCTCATTATGCGGTGAAGTGGCTTATTTCACCCAGGGTTTGAAGTGAGAAGAAGCCAAAAGCAGTCATCCTCAGACCCTTACAGCAGACGGTTGACACAGCTCATTATACACCTATTTGAAAACACGTCACAGAGCGAGACAGGCCACTCTTTCCACTGCGCAGGTCATTAATAGTACTCTAAAATATGGCTGCATAAAGAAGGCAATTCTGAATCACTTGACATGGACTCTCGACCTACTCAGCATAGAAAACAAGATGCTTGTCTTGAATCAACAAAATCTGGTAGGTTTGAAATGTACTACATCTCATTATATCTCTTTCCTGCTACAACTGTCATCTTGGGCAGGGACACCCCACTTAGTTTTGAATCATTATGTCTTGGTGTGTGGCCTTACAGACAGCCAAACTAAGGCTGAGTTTACACTGCAAATCTTAATGCTCAGATCCGATCTGAAGTCCATATCCAAATGTTTGGCCTGCCTGCCCTTTAAGACATGCCCTGTATCCGATAGCAATTTACATTAATTTTGCGGCCAAAAAGTTTCCAGTCATTTGTTCCAATCATCTGTTTAAAAGTCGGCAAAAGTACACCCAACAGCAATTAATTAAAGCGAAAGCGGTTTCTTAAATGCTGCAATCATAAAGGTTTTTAATGTTTTTCACATCTGTGACAACTCCATATATCCTTTTAGCATCCTTATATTTGGCTTTAATGCGCTTTATGTTGCGCTGGCATTGCAGCCTGGTTTGGTACATGTGCGAAATGATGACGTTCAATGCAATCCGGTGTGGAACAGTGATGTTATAGCCAAGGTGAATCGGATATGTGTGTTTAGTTGCAGGTCGGATGTATAGACAACGGATATGTATCTGATTTAAATCCACATTTGATGGTGTCCCAGATAGAATACGAAAAAATTGGATCTCATGTATTTACACACAGGCAACAAATTCCGGTCTGTGTCAGATGCAAGTAAAAAAATCATTTTTTTTTAGATTTTTTGTGCCAGTGTAAACCTAGCCTAAGAGCTCCACTATAAGACCGCAGAATATTTCACTTGCCAGCCAATCAGAATCCAAGATTACTTCTTATGCTCATAAATCATAAAGTTCCACCTTAGGTCTTTCCACTTTGCTCAGTACGTGAAAAACCAACAATTCTAACAGGCTTGAGAGGTCAGTCTGCCACTTTATGTCAATATTCTGTCAGACGCTTTAAAATGATGTTACTTGCGAGAAGGTCACAGTGAGTGGCTCTCTAAGGGCACGTGAGAGTGGCAGGAAATGTACAATATCAGAAAGGTTAGGTTCAGTGTATAACAACAACAGTGCACATAACTTAAATGGCATTGTCATCAATAATGACAGGATTTGACAATGAAGACAAAAAATTCAAAATATCTGGTCATGTTATATGAAAAAAATTCAGACCCAGCCTTTTGTATTAGCTATGAAGCGGCTAATTGTAAAATAAAAGAGACATTCTAAAAGTAACATTGACACAGATAATAGAAAACATAGATTAAAGTAACACTTTTTTCCAGGAAAGTGTCATTGCATGCCTTTGCTTTGTCAGTAAAGAACAAAAAGTGAAATTTTGTGAGTTGATTCCTTAAAATAATCCTTTGTTTCACAGAAGAAATTCATAAAGAACAGGTTTGAAACAACATGAGAGTGAATAAATGATGACAGAGTTGAACTTTTTTGGGAAAACTATTTCTTTAATGTTGCCCCAACAGATGACCACGTTGTTCTCTTAGGTTTTGTAGAATTTGGTATTGGTTAGCAGGTAAATAGCAATGCCTGAATTCTCTGATGTACTGTATAATGTATTTTCTTCTTAGTATGCTGATGAAAAGCACAGTCGAAATAAGAGGAGAAACAAAGTTTGTTAAAAGTGTGATGGAAGGGAAGAAAGTGAATAAGTAGAAACTAATTACTTTGTTTCTTTGGTCATTTTGCATGTTACATTAGTGGAGAGAGGGAGTGACAAAGAAAAACATGGTTTTGTGATATAATTGGTATTTTGCTACCTGTCATTTCAACTGTTTTCTCAAATCACTTCTCTTAAGGTTTTAATAGGAGCTTGGTGTGCGATAATCATCCCTGTGTCCAATTATAATTTTCATTTTTGTGGGACAAAAGGCATATGGATTGACAAGTAATGAGAATAATATAGCCATGAAAATACTAAACTGTATAATAACTTTTGCGTTATTTGTTCCGGGTGGGAAAGTTGTATTTCATCAAATGTTTAAAAGGAAAGCTATATTTTATGACTCCGACACAGCATGTATTATTTCTTGTCCTTTAGATATTATAAACTCATTTGGAAAATGGCTATTGCATGCTGGTTTCTGCATTGAGGTCTCCATCGCAAAAATGGTTTTTTTGACTCAGCATGTATTTGATTTATAGAAATGATAATATCAGTTCTATCTTGTGTAATGTAAACAAAACAGATCTGTTTAAAACATGCTATTCAACTGTGTCCTCACAAGAAAGGTCACCAACACAGTATCCGTGATCCAAATTCTAGCTGCCAGAATCTTTGTTGACCTGTAATGAATAAGTTTAACTATCTCCAAATGGGCAATATAGTGGAGTTTAAAATTTGCGACTGGAGCTTTGTTGAACTATGCGATTGATTTCTGTTGAAGCCCTCTACAAACACTAAGAAGACAAGCTACCTCAAATCTATACTAACTAAATTGTTAGTGCTGTTCTACCTTTGCTTGCTGAAAGAGCCAAAAGGAACAAAAGAATAGTGAGAAATGAGAGTCCAGAAACAGCAGCAAGAAAACAGCATCGGCAAGATTGTATAGCAGAGCGGAACATTGGTTTTGAAAACAAATTATGAAGAAGGATGTGGGGAGGGGTGACAGAAATATCACCAATGTTTCCCTTGTGCTTCTCTCCTTAGGGCAGATACACTATGGGCTTACATCACAGGAAATATGAAAAAGAAATGACAAACAAAATAAAAAAGGGCATGGCCAACAGATGAGGGAAAGGAATGACATAATAAAGCGAATCTATTAAAAAGCCATCTGAACATTAATAAAAGTAATGATTTGATTATAACATACTATCCCAGCCCCAGTAGCACAGACTAAAGTGCTTTTTATTTTTATGCTCTTCTATCAAAAAAGGAAATGAAAGAGAACAGGAGAGCAGAGAGGAAAACGAAACATAAAAACTATTGAGGGCCCCCACCCCCCTGTTAATGGGATTTTCTCTCCGCCACTGATGTGACTGAGGTAGAAACATTATTTGTCAAGGGAAGCGATGTGGAGATGGGACAAACTGCAACCAACATCGCTCTCTCGTTCTCCTACCACTCCAGTCTTCTCCAGTGAGCACTTCTGAGACCTCAGATTCATGAACCCCATTAGAGGTAGAGCTATCAAATGATTTAGTAGCAAACTGTCCACAGTGTGAGGAGACTGTATTGCACACTGTGGCCTCATCCACATGCCCCCGCCCCCAACTTATGGTCACTCATCTCCAGTAACCCAATATATGAAAGTAATATTTCCAATCTAGACTAGTGCAACCAGAGGGAAAAATGGACAGTTTGGAGGAACCACCACTTTGCTACATACTTGTCTTAAACTGTCCAGTACATAAGTTCTGGTTAAAAGTGGACAGGTATTTTGCAATAGCAATGTTTATTGCTTCTCTTAGGCAAGGAAAGGCAAGTTTATTTGTCTAGCACATATCATACACAACAATCATTCAGCATGCTTAATAAAAAAAAACATAATAAAAGAAATACAAAATAACTAGATGTGAAATTATAGAATCAAACTAAAATAATGGGCAAATGGGAAAAATAAATATAGGAAGGAAAGGGTAAATATTACTTTTAAAATGGTTAAAATTACTTAAAAGGTTAGAAAAGCGTAAACAGATGAAAATAAACTGAAATAACACTGTGCAATAAAATAAATGGAAATAGCAGTGAATACACCAACATATCTGTTTTCTCTCTAGATTTGAATATGGCTGCCGCTGCAGGGGACATAATAACTAATCTCTGACACAGTGTTTGGTGTCACAGACTCCATCACTGTTTTCTAACTGAAAATGATCTAAGATGTCTATCAAATTCAGTGTATTCAGATCCTGGACCATGCGGGGATCTACAAGAACAATTTAATCTATTCTATGTGACCGCAAGCCAAGGTAATGACGTAATAACCGCAATGACACCGCCTGTTTTATTTATTTGTTTTTGTTTTGGAAAGGCCAGTAATGACTGTTCTGGCAGTCCACCCTGCTGATAATGACGTTATGAATTAGTTTCTCTGTGTCTTGTTTAGATACAAAACACCTCATTCTTACTACAGTGTTTACTAGTGATGATAGTAATTATAGTGATTAAATTACTGCTCTTATTATAAGAATATATCCATAAAGCACAGAACAATGTAGGGCTTTATGACGTGTCAAAGAGATGTTTTCATCTTTTAAAGTTTAAAGATTGCATGTTCGTCTGTATGTGCATTTAATACATTCATTACCACACCTGTCCACCACAGGCTTCCTGTCAGAAAAATGAGTGGCACGGTCACATCTCCACAGTGGACTCTGAACTGTCAGTCACTTAGATCCAAAGGCCCCACTGGATCTTACAGGCATGCAGCTGTCATTTAAGTTCTGACAACCCAGACAGACGCCCACAGACATGCTGCTGCCTTAGCATGGATTACGTGGATAAGGACCCCAAAGGACCACAGTGATGGACACAGCATAGTGGAGAGGCTGTAATTAACGCAGACATTCGAATCTTAGGTAATGAGTGATAATAACAGAACCAGACAAGCGTATGTTTGTGTAATTGTGAGATGGTGCCGCAGTCTGGCACAATGTCACCGTGTGTAAGTGGTGGGCTGTGATTGTGACCCGTGTTTCAATTATGCCCAAAGAAACGTGACTCTATTCCCAAACTGCTGATTACTTGGATGCTTGGCAAAGATTTGGTAGAAGGTAAAACTATATGTGGTGCTGGTTTGTGTGGTATTGTGCAGGAGAGGTTACAGTTCCATTTTCATTGCCATTATAGGCGAACCAATGGGGTGCTGTATTCATATTTGTTTTTGCGCCTCATCTTCACCTCATGAAAGACATATTGGCTATATGCTAGAATATTTAAAAAACAAATCTCAGACTGTGATTTAGGTGAAATCTGAAGGGATTCCAAATTGGATTGTGTCTGATATAAATGGCACATGTCTAATATGACGATAGACGCATCTCATCATTCCTTCTGGCAGCTGAACACAGATGACAGCTGACAGTACAGGCTCCATATTGTAACATGGATGGTGCTTTGCTCATATACCTTGGGGGGTGGGTGGTGTTATAAAATTGCATGTGAAAAAGCAGAGACATAAGTTAAAGACCTAGAACTTTATATTAGGCTCTTTAATCATCACTTTTTATTTTATTTTATAAATAAAAATGTGACAGATTTTAATAACAGTACATAACTGTACTTAACACACAAATAAAGAGAAAATAATACCATAGGAACGCCACTGATCTCCGCCCACTATCATTGTATAGAGAGCAG
>JAZGTI010007723.1:0-21213 GCA_036877585.1 Botia kubotai
GTGTATAACATCACTGGTGTACAGTAATTACAGTTAGCTGTGGTAGAGCTATTCAACTCCAGTCCTTGAAAGCCTGTGTCCTGAAGGTTTTAGCTCCAACCCTAATCAGACACCTGCATGTCATTAATATTAAATAGATTTTAATTAACTTGTATTTACATCTGGATATAAATACAGTTTTGGGATTAAAGAATAAATTAGAGAATAAATATTTAAGATTTTGCCATGTATTTAGGTCATTAGTTAAATAAGCAAATTTGTGACACTGATCATATTAACTCTTTTGTTCATAATGTCAAACTGAATATTCTCAAATGGCTTTTTACATAACTTTAAGGGGCAGTTAACAATCAAACTGCAAGAATAAGCTGGTGTGCAACAAAGTGGCCCAGATGAATTCAAATATTCACAGTTCTATTAATTCTTGTATGTTCATTAAATATTTTAGCTAAGTTGTAAAATTACCCTAATTTAAGTCTCATAAATGCTTTTATTCCATGATTATAGAAATACACATTCCAGTAAGGCAAATAAATACAAGCTGTTTAAAGACCAAAACATTCAAGAATAGCAAACAAGTGTACTAGATGAAGATGGAAACAGAAAACACGAATCACCATGATGTCACATCCTGTGAGAGAAAAGTCATTCACGAGACTCGTCGAGTGTTTCCATTGCTCTGCTTGTCTTTGGGCCACTCACAAACTCATTTATAATTGAGCCAGTTCAGTGCATCACAAACTCATTACTGATAACAGCAGGTTTCCTCAGAGAACTCAGATAATGTGTCTATGTGTCATAATGTAATTGTTTGTTGTTGTATATTGAATGCAATGAGAGTTAGGTCAGGGCTGGATTAGAAGAGTTATTGTGACAATGGCTAGTGTAGCATACAGTGAGACTATAGTCTTGTCTGTAGACGGTACACACACTACATAATGATGGCATATCTGAGGCATATTGCATACAAAAACGACAGAAATCTTAAGCTTTAATCTGATTGGCTATCTTTACACACTTTCTAAGAGTAGGTCTGCAGTAGGGTAATCCTTTGTCAAATAAACAAAGTTGTTTTATTACTGTGAGTTCTGATTAATTTCTGCATTTTAGATTAATTTCTTCTATTTTGTCTGTACAGCCTTTTGCAGTGACTGATGCACCATTAGCTAAATCAGCCTCCACTTCGTTGAATGACATAATGTTGTTGTGGTACTATGAACTTTAAACTCATAAAACTTTAAATTTACTTAAATCTAAAAGGCTTGTAAAAAGATACACTTGGAAAGTGCGTTTTCAGGAATCATTCATCAATGGATTTGCCAAAGTAGCTTGCATTAAATCCTTAAAAGATACTCAATTGTTGCTTTGAGACACTTAGCAATTAAATACAATTTCCATCAGCTGGAATAAAGTGCACCAGAAATGTATACAGACTCTCAAAAGTATGGCAACACAAGACAAGAATACAATAGCTATAGTACAGAGCATTATAGTAGATTATGGACCATCAGGGTGTTGTTCTCCCAAACATGCTTTTTAAACGAACTTAAGTGTTCAGTACATGATTAATGCAGATCTTTTGGGAGTCTTGAGGGAACAATTGTGCTGAAGTGGTTATATGTTACCCAGTTTAACAAAAGACACAATCCTGCCAAGTCAGCCAACATTCAGTGCTTTTTAAAGCATTTATCTCTCACCTTTTTGAAAAACTCCACAAAAAATGACTTTTAAAGGCATTTAAAGTTGTGTTCACTCACTGTTCTAAAGGGCATAAATCAGTTTAGAGCTGAATTTAGGGGTAGAGGATGAAAATGCTCTGGTACAACAGAAGTCTATGAGGTCAATGAAAAGGTAAATGCATGTGTGCACATTTATATGTGTGTGTGGGAGTGTGTTAGAGAGAGAGATTGAATAAGGAGTTCAGAAGCAGACTTCATTGCTGGC
The DNA here is from genome assembly GCA_036877585.1 of Botia kubotai. Classification (NCBI taxonomy): domain Eukaryota; kingdom Metazoa; phylum Chordata; class Actinopteri; order Cypriniformes; family Botiidae; genus Botia; species Botia kubotai. The sequence continues at coordinate 1,945 of JAZGTI010007723.1, forward strand.
AGAGATTGATTGTCTCTTTGAAGATAAAGAGCACCCTGTGTTTGTCTCCTACTGTTCTTCAGTGTGCTGCTTTGATTGTAGAAGACACCTCACTCTCTCGCTCTCAGCTTTAATCTCTCCTTCATTGATGTCATGCCTCTGCTGACTCGGCTGTGCTGCAGAACTCTCAGAAGATTGTGAAATGGTTTGAGATTAATAGTGGTATGTTATTGTTGTGGTAGATGTTTTTTCCTCCCCCTGTAATTATATGTGTATTATCAATATTAACCAGCCTGTAACCGGCATTACGACACATTTTAGGCTTTATAAGCATTTATATTTAGTGTCACTGCTGTAAAAGTACCAGAGAAAGTCTTGAAATCTTTCTCCGCCACTGATTCAATTTTGAATTAGTTTCATATTGAAACAGCTGGATAAAACAAGCCCCTTGTGTTACTGAGCAGAAAGAAAGATGAAAGTCGATTTAGTTTCAGTGAGTTAATAAATGACTGTCATGTGAATGACTGAGTGAATGAATGAGTTAGTATGTCAATGAATGAATGAATATCTTAGTGAGTGAGCGAGTGAGTGAGTGAGTGAGTGAATGAATGAATAAACAGGTGAATGGATGAGTGAGTGCATAAGTGAGAGAGGGCATAAGGTGGGTAAGGGTGGTTGCTGATACTGTGGGGATCAAACATCCCAATAGAACAGAAAAGCTTATAGAAAAGCAAAGTTTCTTTTAGGGTTAGTGGTAAGGCTTGCCTGTAGATATGATGATCAAGTTTTTATTTAAAATGTCTATGGTGCAGTACATACCCATTTAACACAATAAATATGTGTTTGTGCGTGTGTGTGTTTGTTTGTGTGTGTGTGTGTGTGTGTGTGTACATTTCTATAATTTTTACCCAGATTTGACTGCAGAAGTGAGCTGATCTAATAAAAAAAGTCCTAATTTTAAAAACAGTATATAAATAAATGTTTTTGTCTGTGTTTTTTTGTGTGTAATTGAGTGTGTAAGTTAGTGAGTGGCCAAATGTGTGTGTGTGTGTTTTTACAATGATTCTGTGCAATATGGCTAATTTGGTAATCATGAGATTGGGCCCTGGACTTGAGATGATGTCCCTCAGGCTGTCATGCTTGTTTCTGTCAGAAAAATATCCCCCTATTTTCTCTCTCTCCCCCTCTCTCTCTTTCTACACAAACACACCTCCTGTACACAACTCATCCATCTCAATTCTTTACACAGAAATTATTCACTGCATAATGCACTGGAAGATGCAGAGATAATATGAGTACTTATTTTATGTTAAACTCCTAACTTAGGCCCTAAGGTAGTGCTTTACATACCTATATGCTCTGAGGCAGGTAAATACAGATTGTTATCTCTGCATATCTTTACACAGCCAAAAAACTTTTAGACTTTTAGCAAGCATAAAATGGTGGAAATCAAGTTTTTAATATGGGTTATATGTCTATGTGCTGTTTTTAATATGCCATAAATTAAAGACAAACCATGTGCAAACCATTGCTGAGTATTTTCTCCTCAAAACTGTATACTAAACGAAGCAAAGATATAGCGTTACATTTAAACTACTTCAATGCATGAAAAATCATTATCATAGGAAAAACATCTGCCATATGATCAAAGATGAGTTTTAAATTATTGACTACAGGGGACTTTAAGAGAACGATTTAATAGGTTTTTCATTTGATATGATTTCCAGAATTAATCTCTTGTGAATATTTCAATTGTTTATTCATTGGATCCTATTGTGTATGGTGCTTGTATTACTGAAGATGTCTTTAGTAGGGGTTGTACAAACTTGTTCACTAGTTAGTTCTACTAGATTAGTTCTACCCCTACACTTCTTTTATTTGGTGCTTACAAAACGTGTCCCTGTGTATTTGCATGTCATTTGTTTAATTTGGTAATTTGTGGTCAGATTAAATTGGAGTGATTAATTACATCTTCAGATTCTCGCAAGCATTGTCTAGAGCTTCACAGAAACTAAAAGCAAGTGGATTAATGAATTAACAGATATGCAAGCATTCATTTCTCAGTACAACATCTCTGGTGATGCTGCATCATTTACATTCAATTATTTTTGACTAGTCGTCTACTGGCTGACTAGTTAAATTGCCGTGGTCTGGAGAGTTTAAGGTGTTTACTCACCCTCTCCTCTTCCTCCCTCAGATCAGGCATAGTGCTGACACACAGTGTAACTGCTGTGATGGCCACAAACACCACCGAGAGGCAGGCAAAGATCTTCCCTGGAATCCCAGAGTGGGGGTTCTCCACCATATCTCTGAGGCTGTGCATGCACCCAGCCAGACGACCCTCCTCTTGGTTCCCAACTTCTGGAGCCTCCTCACATGACTGGGGTGAGGTCAGCTCGGCTTCCTCCTCTTCCTGCCGGAGTCTCTCTCGCTGCTCCTCCTGCCGAAGACGAAGCTTTCTCAGGCAACACCACTCCAAGCTGGCCTCCTCCACTCCCCAGTACAGCAGTTCCTCCTGGAAGGAGAGTGCACACATCTCCCTGAGGAGGCGGAGCTTGCCGGCCGCCAGGAATGTGACAATAGAGCGGAAGGCGCTGGGGCTTCGATCAAAGAAGAACTCATTGCAACGGGCATCATAGTCATCGCAGACGTCAAGGATCTCTTCTGCATTGCTGCAGCTGCGCAACTTTCCCAGTCGGGTCAATGGGAACTCCTCAAGAGTGGACCATGGGATGCGATAACGAATGCCGCCAACGTTAATGATGGCAGCAGGGTCAACCGTGGCACCCTCATCTACACCACCAGCTCTATGTCGGCAGACGTCATCCTCCTGCCCGCATGGCTTGTGCTGCAGCTGTGCTCGTTTGTAGAACACGCCCTTCTTGCTACTAATCTCATGGGGGTTCTCCAAAGGGTTAAAGTGGAAGGAGGTAAACTGATGATCGGTGCTGCCGGCTAGGAAAGCCACTTCCTGGTACATCTCCGCCACGTGGTTGTGCGCTCCACAGGTTCAGAGTTACCAGGTGATGGCGTTCCACGTGCACATTGCTGAATTCTGAAAAACAAGAGAGGATGATCTGAGTCGAGGTTTATTCTCCAGTTCGTGCTTTTTGTTGTAAGTTGGCAAAACAAACAAAATTAGCAAAGCAAACAAAAAGTGAAACGATTGTGTTTAGCACAGCACAAACGAACAATGAAACAATTAAACCACCGCACAAACTAAGCAACAACACAACAGAAATAAACCACTGCACAAACAAGTTGAGAAAAATTGGAATTATTGTTTCACTTCAGTTAAATGAAGTAGTAGTATTAGTATTTCCTGTAGTTTTCCATTTTGGGTGAGTTTTATATTATTTATTTGTTTTGTTTTGGTTGTGTTATGGCTTCATTTTGTTTTTTTTGACAATTCCAATGTGTCATGTTTGTGTCAATGCATGTTAATTTAAATTAAACATACACTTGTGGTTTAATCTAATTAAATGAAACAGAATATTCATAAAAACACTGCATTTCAAATGATTGCACAAGCAATGCCCAAGATAATCTAGTGCTGTTAATTCTGTGTGTCTTTGTATTTGTTGTGCTTTTTGTGATGCTGTTTATCATCCATTGTTTGCTCATTTTGATTATTGTGCCCCTCTGGGCCATCATAGCTAGGCACAATTTTTAATTCCAGTTTAAAACAATACACCAGTTAAATGTTCTCTGTTTGGCTGAATGCTTTGAGTGAAAATGAGTACACATTTTTCCGGGTGCAGAATTTAGCTTTCACAATCCATAATTGAATGAGATTTGATTTCAGAACACTAATTAACTTCAGCATGTGTTATATCATCTTGAGGCAAATAATACTTGTCAGAAAATAAGTGATGATCACATAATAGCTGTCAAACATAACCCCCTATTCATATTAATATATTCCTCATCTCAATCTCCTAATTCTACATCACATTCTCCCAGCACCGTGTTTGCATATTATTTAAAACAGCAGTGAAAATAGATTCTCCCATAGCTACAGAAGTCTAATTGCTCATGAGTCTTAAGGGATGCAGTAAAATCATGTCAAAACACAGGTTGAGTCACAACGTAGAGGAATCATGATGTTTTCTTTCTATTCGTGGGTAGATTTGTAAATGAGCCGTGTTCTCCACACAATGGCGACGTAAGGTCCAGTGCTCTCAAATAAATGTGTATAATTACTATGATCGCAGATTTATGAAACAGACGTCCCTAGCATTCCAACAGAAGAGCTTGATTCTGACAAATAAGCATCTGTCTTGAAAGATTTGACAGCCTTTTGTGTAAAGCTAAATTTATTCTGTGCAGAGGGGTTGTGCACAACACCTATAAAGAAACTGACATGTATACCTACCTTGAAAAGTGTTCACTGTGTGACAACTAGCCCCGGTCTTCCCAATTTATTAAGGACACCAAATGTAAAGCATGTGCAATCATGGTGGATATAAATTTTAAAAGTAGCAATCCGAATCGAATTTGCATTTTTATCCTAATTTCCCTCCACCTAACTCTAATTTATACTGGAAATGAAATTGCCTCTGGAGTGAGTTCTCCACAGTCACCATGTAACAAAACTTTTGAATGTTATAGATGATGCAACTTCTGTCTAGTATAAGCTGATATTTAATTTCTTCCCATATTCCCTGAGGCGTCTAAGTCCAAATGAATCACCGTAGACTGACAGAAGAGAGATGCCATGTATTACTGCTCAATCTATGAGTCAATATATGACCCAGCGATTCCCAGCGTGAAGCTCAAACTCGCACATAATGTGTCAGTTAATGCTGATGCCGAGAAGCTTGAAAAATTCACATGAGGAAGACTGTTCTGCAGATATGACACTACACAGCAATACTAACAATGAGAAATGATTTATGCACCGTGCTTAAGTGAAGGATAAGAATGGTGAATCTTTCCAACATTAAATGAATTTCAAATTAATGAAGAAGTACCAAACAAAACTAAATGTTTTATACAAATAAAAGATTCTATATGTCCTATGATGCTGCCATAATTTTGGATATGGTAATTATATTTTTATAATATGGGCATATATGAAATGCAGTGTGTACCATATATATTTTATGATATATGATATACAGTTGGGTCCAGAAATCTGGGAAACACTTAAAAAATAGGATAAGCATTGTTGTTTACACCTGGAAATACAAACTTTCAGAATTAAAAACAATTTGATCAGCAAACGTTGTTATACGATTATAATATAATCTGTAGTGTAAATTATTGTAATAAAAATGCAAAACAGAAGCTTTGCTACATATAGTGACAATGGACCCAACTGTTTCAATTTTTTATGTCATTAACAGGGATCCTATTTATCCTAATGAAATTGCAGAGGAAGATGCTTTTCTAAAACAGGGTCTGGGGAGAAGCGGTCACAGATACAATGTGTGAAGTAATTTCCCAGTTCTTTATCCCAGCTGTACAGCTCACAGGAAATGCTGCAAATAGTTCTGTAAGTGTGTCTAATAGAGTTGCCCAAATAACAGCTGTGTTATATATTTGCCAGAGTTTAGTGAAGTCAAACTGAAACAGATTTTTTTGTATTGTATAATATGCAAACACATATACACGCACACAAAGAGTGAAAACATTATGATGACATTCCCTAAAGGCAAAGAGTGTGAGAATTTGTTTGGAATGAGACAGTGTGGGCAGAGCTGTCTGCTACTGTACTGTAGCCCTTTTCATCCCTTCCTTCCTCCCTTCTTTCTTTCTTTCCTCCTGCTCACTCCATTAACACAAAGCTCATTTGTAGAGAATCTGTTTTCCCTCTCAGATCTGTATTGAGATCTAAGAAAACGATGGTTAAGGACCCTAGAGGCTGTCTCCCCTATTAGCAATCCGCACGGATGCCTGTGCCATTGATTTCCCTTTTTCTGAACCTCATAACAACACAGGTCATAACAGACCACAGCCACACAAACTCTTCAGCAGAGACAGACAACAGCTTCATGTTAACACCACAGCTGGACCAGAGCTGAGAGATGACAGATGTTTTTGTGGCGTACAGTGACTGATGGTGCTGCTGATGTGCTGTGCTGCTATGTGTCTCCTGGGGAAGATGAAGCTCAATAGTGCTGATAAGGGGATTTCCGCTCTGACACTTTGAGTTTGAGTCTTATACAGGCACTCATGAATCAATATTATATTGTGCCTTATATTGATATATTTGATTGATTGTTCCTAATAAATGTCAACATTGTTCAAACTACTGTGCTCTAAAATGAAGAAGACATTATGCTCATTGTTATCTGATTGAGGTCATTTTGATGTTGATTTGTACAGAAACATTTTTTGTTCAGCAATTACAAAAAAAAGTATTAAACTGTTCTGAATGTGTCAAAACTGTCCAGGCACACTAAATAATATTAGCCTAACGGACCTGATGTCAATTATATCTCAATCTACCACAATACATTAAACTATATTACTATTAATAAAAATGTACAATTAATATCCTTCAGTGTTATACATTGAATAATATAATGATATACATCTTACCAGTTTAATACGACTTAAACAAGCAGCCTCAGATAATATGTTCATGTTGTACAGATAAGTAAACTGGCTAACAGTTTTCATTCTCTCCCACAGTTGCCTTTGGTTTGCTTACTGCTAATACATTACATACATATAGATGCCTAATAAAGACCTATTGAATATGGAACTCAAAACATTGTACTGAACAAGTTTGTTTTTGAACCTTTTGTTTTGACAGTGTTTTGGAAAAGTGCAATATCAAAATATTCTATATGAAATTTAACTGAATATTAAAACTCAAATGCTGCATAAATGGCTCTCTTATTTTATCATCAGTTAAAAGATGTAAAAGGTTTAAAGTGACGAGTTTCTGTTGTTGTTGTTTTAAAACACAGTTGTGTTGATTCAGACATTGTATCTCTACAGCTAAAAATGTCCATGTCAGTTAATGTCAAATGACACTCTTCAGCAACACTATAGAGGTGCTTTTCCTGAGGGAATCCAGGGGGACCAAATGCATTCATTCTCTCCTCTCAAATCACACATGCAGACATGTTTACACAGAGCACTGCGGAGATATGCATTTATGTAAGGAGACCGTTAAAAGACTGTGTCATAACACAGCATTATTAAATGTAATACAAGTGTGTAGGGTGTAGATTTTGATCGAGTTAAACATTATTCTGACTGTGAAGTGTCACCTGCTCTGTTGGCACTGACCTGAAAGTGTTGAACTTTTCTCATCTGATCCATTTTAAACAAACATGTTACTAAACATTAATTTAGTTAAATGGCTAAAATGCAGCATAAATCCAGGTCAGTGCTTTGGGACTTCAGGTTTTGTAGATAGCCAATAAACAGTAAATATATATAACACAATATCTATGCTGTGGTTCACCTTTTTACATCTGAAACCAAATTACCTGTTTCCCTTACTGTAAAACGTACTGTTACTTTTATTCCAAAATTAATAGCTTACATACATTATGATGCTTAAAATAACAATAGTGCGCATATGCATTTATATTTTGTTTATCACATCCATGTAGAATATGAAATGCGTTTTATGACAATTATTCTTAGACAAATATTGATATGTAAACCATTTTAATAATATTGTTATATGTAATATTACTAAATAGTTTTCACAGACCTCACCTTCTGTGTTAAGCTTTAGTTAATGGTGCTAGTCATGGTGAAATGTTTTATATATTTTAACGCAGCAGACGGTTATAATCTTGGTTTTGTTTACCCTACAACTAATATAACATGAATATCCAATATTTAACAGCGTCTGCGTTGAAATTCCCAGTTATGCAACTTTGTCATCTTGAAGAGAAAGTCATTCTGACACGCCTGAAATCGCACCCACATATATGTTATGAGACCTCAGAAGCCTCATTTATATTTCCATCTGTACAAGACACAGTTTTAAGAATTAAATGGAAATACAAACAGTAAGCTCCCTACAAGGACAGCCTTTGGTACACCGAGGGGTCGAAACGCATCTATGATGCGCCTTTGGGAAGACAGGGTTAAAAATACAGTATGCTGTATGTTCTTCTACTACCTGTTTTGGTTAGTATCGCACACATGATACAACCTACGGAACCTCTCAACATGAGCTGCCGTATTAAAAACAAAAGCAAAGTGAACAAATAGCCAGCCGACGTACCTGTTCTGACACAGTTAAAGCCATTGATTTGGAGCTGACCGGCACATTTTCTGCTTGGAAATGTAAGTTCTGCTGTGGAGCAGTCAGACGGTTACTTTTATCCCCTTATCCGCATTGCTGTCTGATTTATTCCGGCATTATCTCGAGTTGTAGCGCATCTCTTCAGCATCAGAGAGCGACTCATCCTCAACTACTGAAGTTCTTCTGTCAGTACGAGCTGCGCTGGGTGTTGCTGCTGCGCTCCAAACGCGCACGCTCGAGTCCCCGTCTCACCCTTACTCTGTTTGCTTAGTAATAAATCACATTACCGTGACTAATCACACAGAATGAAATGATAAACAATTACCTTTCTGATATCTCACGGGTTTATTCATTACGTCAATCTCATTATGTTTCTATCGTCCTGCAGAACCACTAATTTGCACAAAAATGTATTTCAACAGGATTTTTTCCCTTTTTCCATATTAAATTTATTAATTTCCATATTAAAATTATTAATTTTGGAAATGATTTTGAGATAACTATATATTTTTAATTTCAAAGTTTCAAACTTTTTATATTCCTATATATATATATACGCTACTACATTAATGAAGAAAGTTTTAGCATAATATTATTTGGTCATTTACATAATTTAAATATTAAAACTATAAAATACTGTAAATACAGTATTCTAATTAAATAGCTCAATTTTGTAATGTATTAAATGAAGGAAAAATTAACAACAAATAACAGTTTTGAAAATACATAAATATAAACTAACAATAACAATATAAAATTGATCATTAACCTGTATTGTTTATATATTTGCTACATAGATGGGAAGTATACACACAGTTTGGCCACTGAGGGGAGACAATGAAGCCTGTTCTATCAGACTGAGATCGTGGTCAGTATTGTCCATTTGTCAATTTTTGCGTGAAATTCTTTAAAATCACATTTGAAGGTGTATTATGCAATAATAAAGGTGCTGTCAGGTTTGGTGTTGTGGAGAACTGAGGTCTTTTGTAGTATAGTCCACTCATTGAACCCAGAGGAATACTTTCCACAAATCTAATGCACGCTTTTCACAAACCCGGCCTTCCAAGGACATGTCAGCCAATCTGGTGTCAGCATATGAAACATGCAAACTGATCAGGCAGAAAGCATTTCGAGTTGGTAAATTGCTTCCAGTACCTGGCGAACACAAAGGCACAGTCAACAAACTTTGGCCTTGGCAATCCACTGCAAGACTGCAATAAAGAATAATGATTCCCATGTTCAACTGGGAATAGATTGTGATTCTGTTGTTTACAATCATGTTGCTTTGCTCTGAGATAAATCAACATAAAATATGTATCAAGGGAGATTTGTAATTAGATGCAGAGAGTTCAGAAACTTCAGACACAGAGCCTCATCTGGCCGACATCCATTTTTATTGACTTTCTCCTGTACACAGTGAAACATTATGTAAATTTATGTAATTTTAATGAGCTTTATAAGGAAAAAGGCTGTGTAAATTGTGACCACACATACTTGCACACAGTTGCACATACTTGCTGTATGTCCATGTGTTTGTATATACTGTAGTACAGTAGTCATTATTTACACTGCTGATATCCATCAACACTTTGTCTATGATACCATGATCAAGTTTGACTGTAACCCTTTAGTAATCTACATAATAATGTAGTGATGCACTAATAAACTGACATTATTTGGTCACAATTAAGAATTTATTCTATACATTTGAAAAATAAAAAATCCAATTTTCAAAAGTGCCTGTGCTGCACATTGACAATGTTTTGTGGACTTTATAATAAAAAGAGTGTTTACAATGTTCTCAGATGGATTAGGCAGAAGTTGTCTTGAACGTTTCAGGCTGAGCTGAAGTGTTGTTCTGTAAGTTGTATGGCAGCAGCCCACACAAACACAAAGGGCTCAAATGCAGTATTTCCAGAGGTTCAGACAGCGATAGTTCCAGCTTAAAGATGCCATAATGAGGAGCAGTGCTGTGGGTAGGAGGACTTCACTCGTGTCAGGCTAATGACACACGGAGAAAGCAAGTGTTATGTCACGACTTACATTTTCAATCAATAGAGCAGTGCAACCAAACCGTTCTGTGCATGATGTAGCCTTATGATGTGTGCAGACTTTCTGAGATAATGGGGCATGTCCATGCGTGTGTGCATGCGTATGTCCATGCGTGTGTGCATGTGTGTGGGTTTGTTAGGAGTGTGTGTCTATGTTCAGGTGATCACCAGCCCCACATATGATGTTTATTATGTGTTTTTACAACAACAGTTTTGCAGAGAGCAAGAAAGAGAGCGCATTGATCTGCAGTTCTTGTTGCTGAATGGCATTGCTGTGTATATATCACATCTGCTCAGTCTTTTACATGCACAGCACCATGACATTTCGTAAACTTCCAAACATCCTGCTGAATAACAAAATCCCAGCAGAAGGCAACATTTCTATGATTGTCTAGTCTTTGCAGGCTTCATGACTGTACATTGGATTTGAAAAGAACAACCAAAATGTGCTGTATAATAGTATATTACAGCATAGTCTGGTGTAGTGTGGTTCAGTATAGTACAGTACAGCAAAGTCTGGTGTAGTGTGGTGTGGTTCAGTATAGTACAGTACAGCATAGTCTGGTGTAGTGTGGTGTGGTTCAGTATAGTACAGTATAGCATAGTCTGGTGTAGTGTGGTGTGGTTCAGTATAGTACAGTACAGCAAAGTCTGGTGTAGTGTAGTGTGGTTCAGTATAGTACAGTACAGCATAGTCTGGTGTAGTGTGGTTCAGTATAATACAGTACAGCATAGTCTGGTGTAGTGTGGTGTGGTTCAGTATAGTACAGTACAGCATAGTCTGGTGTAGTGTGGTGTGGTACAGTATAGTACAGTACAGCATTTATCTATTTATCTGTTCAATTTATCTATTAAATGTCTGCTTAGCACTTACAGTAGCTTACAGTTTTTAAAGCAAATATATATTTTCTATATTTTATATATATATAAGACAATAATTTCCCATTTGTCACAGAAGGTTGTTCCCTTGTTGTTTAGCAGAAAGATTCTGATTCTATACTGATGAGAGTTTTGAATTTGTGAATAAATACATTTTTTCACAGAAACATTACCAAAGTTACTTCTAGTTAACAACTAAGTGCACCCTACAGTTCTGTTTGGCATTCCATATTTAATCAACATGTTAGTTCAACTGTTTTGTTCTGTACTTCAAAACATATTTAATCAACAATAAAATGCTGACATTGTTTCTGCCATCTTGGCATGCAGTTTACAGCTTGGTTGCTCTCTCAGTAACGCTTGACAGTGTCTTTAACTTCTGTCAACTTGAGTAAACCAAAGTTGTTTTAAGGTTCTCTTTAGTCTTTCCAACAGTAGGCAAGTCGTATGGTTAGTTGAATGTACTTTACTTCTGTATGTTGTGGACAAGCTGATGTATTACAGTATATCTGTCCTTGTAATGCTTTCAGAGAGGGACTCATGGTCTGAATGCATGACCACTGTTTGCAGTTTGGTATTGTGTTCAATGTATTGAAAGGACAGCTACCTCTTGTGCTATAATCCATGCACCATTGGCAAGTTGCTTATCGATTGAATGTCTTTCTCTGCTTGTCAAATGTTTTCTCATTGTTGATCTCATGAAACATCAGAGGTTCATTTTTATCCTTGACTGGACAACTTATCCTTGAACTGCTTTAGAATCATATGAATCCCCCAAATAGAAAAGAGTGATTTGCACAAAGGAGACTTTCTACTTGAATTATAACTAAAAAGAAATACAATAATAGAGCTAACATACAATGTTAGCCTTGATAGTCTAACTCCCAAATACTAGCACTCCATTTGCATTCATGCATTCAAACCAGCAAGGCAAATCACCAGAGGTTTATTTGGAAAATGGAAAACAAAGACAACCTTTATTGAGTCATATGTTTGACTTTGAGGCTTGTATACTGTAATTAATGTCAATTGTTAAGTCTAACATCTAAAGGACAGAGAAACTGAAGGCCAGTCATGTAGGCAACTTTGTGGACTAGTTTCTTCACAGTTGTAGTCCCTCAATTAAAGCATCAATCCAACACACATACAGATGCAGACTTCTGTTAGTTGTTTCTGATGTAATGTATTGTATGGTATATAGTCTTCACCATTACATCTGGGATCTTTTATATGACATTCACAAACCTTCATTAGTGGGGACTACTCTTTACATGCTTCACTGATAATAAACAGGGTTAATAAACACATTTTGACTTTTACACTTTTCTGAGAATGTAAGTGGTGTCTGTGCAAAATGTCCATGCAGTTGCTATGTGGTTGTTGTTGCTCTGAGTGGTTGTTAGAGTAGGTGGTTTCTGGGTGTTCTGGGTGATTGTTTGAAACGACCCACATTCAACTTCTGTTTAGGGTCTTAAGTAAATAGTAAATGTCGTGTTTATGATATGAGAATAACGTGTATGTGAAAGGATCTGGATGCACGCGTAATCAGCTTGTACACGAAGCTTTTATTAACACACTGTTCAGCTGTGCAACATGATTTCTAACTAACTCTTCAGCATGAGATACACAACCAAACTTCTGACTCATTTGCATTACCAATACTGACAGGTGATATGGCCAATAGGAAAAGACAATACGTTGCTTCTGACACTTGATTGGCTTATAGCCAAACGTGAGAATACTACAGTAAATAGTTTCAGTCTATGGTGTTTTAAGCCAGTGACCCCCTTGTGTTTTGTGTCAGAGCATGGTGTTTGATTCCTGGCTCACTCTTTTTTATTGTTGGAGTTTGGTCTTGGTATCAGGCTCTTGATTGTTTGTGGTGTTTTGCTTTTTTGTGTCCTGTTGTGGTATTTTGCCCTGGTGCATTGAGTCAGGATTCCACCACCCTAGATGGGCAATGTTTTGTGTTGTGGTTGGAATCCCAGCTTCTATGCTCCAGGTTGTGTTGAGCACATGACATAAGGTGTTTATTTCCCCATGTGCTCTTGTGTTTTGTCTAGTGTTTTAAGACATGGCTTTTGTGTGTTTCATGAGTCATATCATTTCTTGTATCCAGTCTCAGTCCCACCCCTTTTTTCTTCATGAATCATCCACATATTAATTGCTGTGGCCCACCTTCCTTCCCTCCTTTCACTCTGAATTTCCTTCCCTCTTTAATTTGTTTTGGTTGCTATTCTGTGCTGTTTCTTTTCTCCTTACTGTGAAAGAAGATCTGATTACTGTCTGTGTTCTCACACTGTGGTAACTCGAGTCTTGTCATGACTTCTGAGCAGTGTCTACAGCAGTGGTTTTGTTTTGGTTTTAACCTCTCGTGGGTTCTTCCAGCTGGGCTTTTAGTGTAAACTGCTGTCTGTGATTGGTTTACATCTGACTAGGTGAACAACAGAAGTAGTGATGCTTGCCTTAGCAGAATCAGATGATTTGCACCTCCTTCTTGTGGAATCAGAATGTCTTTTTAATGCAAATTATGTAGATTTGAATAAAACCTCAGAGAAAATGACCCACTGAACCAATTGGACCAATTACCGCTGTCCTTTGCCATAGGGCACAATGTTTTTTTATACTGTGCATGACATCTCAGATAGAGCATCTTCTCGCCAAATGATCAAATTAGCTCTATAATTGGAGTGCACTTTACCTAAATGAGCACAAATTAATTAACTTGAACTTATGCAACTTTATCACACTGGTCCTATTTCTTGTCGGACTCCACTTCTGCCTCAGGTCATGTAAATTCCCATGGGCCAGGTAAGCATGCACAAGTACGTAGAAACACACACAAACATGTCACACCTATTTGACAATCACATTAACACTTTCTCGAATGACAAACATACCTTTGGCACACATACAAGCACACTAAAAATAACCATCCAACTTTTGTTTCTTTTTCATGTTTAGTTGGATGGAATGCACAGCATGTTTTTCAAAACTATTAGATAAAAGTGTTTTAACGTCTTCTGTTTAGCATTATAATGCGATAATGCAATGCATTGGCCATTTAGATCTCCATCTAAATCTCCATTTGATACTGTTTCTTTTCTTTTCAATTGTCTTTTTGGAAATGTCATATTCGGAGTGCTTTCTTGAGGCCTTTGTCGGAGGTCTTGATGGTGAGTTGAGGACTGATTTCCGCTCTTTAGCAGACGTCTTGATGGAGCTAAATTGAAAGGTTGGTGGATGGAAGGGTAAAATGATTGACATTGTAGAAGCTATAAAACATGAAATCACCTTAACTGTTCACTCACCAAATGCCTGGGAGAAAATATCTAGTAGTGTGGGAGTTAAAATGAAAAGTACAGATATTCCAATGTTTTGTCTAAATAACCACATTCAAATTGAATCAGACTGGGAATTACAATCTATTACAATGTAATTATGTTGTTATTACATAGTAATAATTATGATTAATATAAATTCATGCTAGATCATGCTTGTATTTCAGATTTTGCCACATTTTGTGTCAGTCTAACACTGGTGTTGCACAAAATCAAGTAATGCTTGGCATCTAAACCCCAGCAGAGTTTGTTATGATAGGATCTGTCTTGACTGGGACTTTTGTGCAGAACTATTATTCCATCATGTTAGGCACAGCAAATGGAACATCTGCTCGTTATTAAAGCATGACTGAACCAGTTAACTCTGCTGTTTCCTAGCTCTGTTTATATGTCTAAGGGGTGGCTGGGAGCGTTCTCTGAAACTTTAGGACAGGAGTGCCTAAGTTGGAGCTAAACTCTGCAGGGGACTGGCCTTCCAGGAGCAGGATTTGGCATAGCCACATTAGAACAAACAAGTAGTCAAAACACATGGCATTGTTTGAGGCAAAAGTTGACATGTTGCACCAATCAGACAAACTGATCAATGTTGTGACTGCGTTTACACACTTCAGGAAGCTGTCTGTGTACATTAAACTATCACATGTTGTTTTCCTGGCCCTGTTTCACCTGGTATCAGTGCTTGAGTTAAAGGGGGGCTGATGGGACCTCCCAGAAGAAGTAAAAAAAAAATTTGAGGGTCCCCAAGATATTTTTATTTTAGTAAAAATAATAATGATAAATCTGATTAAATTCATGCAGTGAATATGGTAAATTTCGTGAATTTCTTTTCAATCATTCATGTAAGTGAAGTTTGTTTTTAGACTTGTTGTCACGTCTCTTTCAAATGTAAATGCCCCCACATCGAAATACCGCTAAGCGCACAACATCGTTTACTGCTTGCTTGGTGCTGCTCCAATCTAACTTTAGCAAAAAATGGAGAATAATAAACCTCCACTTTCAGTCATTAAAAATGTCTTACTAACTTTTTTGAGAGGTAATTTTCTCTCTCTATCTTTCTGCTATGTTTATCTACTCCATATCAGGGTATTTGTATTCCTTACATAATTTGGAAACATTCAGGCTTGCTTATTTTTCAGTGCTCATACAGGGCAGTTGAGGGCAGTTGCTGAAGTCAAAAGCAAGTTTACTTATAGGTAATAGCTGAAGGGAGACAAATAGCAGAGAGAGAAATAATTTATTTTGTATTGTGCAGTTAAAAGTTTGAACAATCTAGTTTTTTGATGTCTGCCTTGTTTTTTGTGCTATTTTGTTTATTTTTGGGGGATTTTCCTTTGCCCCCAAAAAACAGTGTTCCTGTAGCTCAGTTGGTAGAGCATTGCGTTAGCAGCGCAAAGGTTGTGGGTTCGATTCCCAGGGGAGCACATGTACTGACAAAATGTATAAGCTGAATGAACTGTAAGTCACTTTGGATAAAAGCGTCTGCCAAATGCATAACTGTAAATGGAAAATGTTAGACCCCACCCCTGCTGTTATTAAGAAATGTCTTGGTTAATCCTTCACAGTCAGTAAGAGACGTCACTGTTTACACTTTATAAACCCGTCCCTTACAATAACCCCAAGCTTCAGCTCTCAGGTAAACAGCAGAATCACATGTACAAACCAGCTGTGCATGTGTAAGCCTCACTTCTTGTTAAGCCCTGTTAACACCACCAGCGATACACAGCAACAAAGCAACATAATCCTATTTATTTTTAATGGAGAACTGGCGACTTTGGCAACAATTGATTGTTGGCAACAGAAGTTAAGAAAAGTTGAACTTTATGCAAATGAGTAGCGAATTTTGTGAACAACTACCAATGGGAGTGAAGTTAGTGGAGTGCACATGATTCATCCTTTGCAGTCAAGGGACCCACCCTCTGCAGCAGCTCATCAAACTGGGTGCTGTCCAGTCTGAAGTACTGCTGAAATCTGACTTCATGAAGTGGCAACTGCTCGTCATGCTGACTCCACACCTGTGTGGTTTGTGAACCTAGACAGACCAGCGTTTGCATTTTCACTGAAGATATATAGCTGCAATGACAAAAAGCATGCACTGTTCCTCATTCATTGTTCATATTAAAAACTTTATAAATGAATTCCATTTTTATAAAGTCTTTTCCCTCCAAAATGTTTTGTTTGTAGTAGCAAGAAAAGATTTGTTGTCTACAACATAGAGTAACATTATTGAATGCCATTCACAAACGTTACTAGGCAACCAGTATTGGGAACTCCTGCTAACGACCTCAGCCAGCCACTTTGTGACAAGCAGTGAAAGTCACTGCCGGTGTGAATAGGGCTCTTTAGAGCGCCTGTCTCCCATGCTGCACTAATCGCCAGTTTGCATCCCACTTGACTCATCTCAAACAGTAAACCAGCAATGTCAGTTTGGCCTTCGAGCCCCGTTCAGGTAATGAAACAAGCTGATCATCAAGAAACACCTTCGCTAGCATGACTTGAACAGGACATTCATAGAGATTTGCTTTTTGTTACTCTCATACATTTCAAATGCAGTGTTATATACCATTCAAAAATAAGGTTTACACACGCACCCATTATCTGGGTATTACATGGGATAAGAATAGTAAACAGGGGCTTACAACTTTGAAAGTGGGCTTGCAGCTCAGTCAACATTCGCCCGTCTTAGAAATGCTAAAGGCTTAAGGGTTTTAGTATCGGAATTCAGCATTTCTTTAACATGATGACAACATACTAAAGCAGTGTATTCCCTGGGGCGGGTTTTGTTCATTTAGTCCAACAAACTGGTCATTGTAGTTTTTTAAAAGCAATTTCTGTGAATATCTCCCTTTACAGTGAACTTTAAGCGCTGTAACTCAGATCTTTATTTGTGCTCAAACAGCAACATTACACACTAACTAATGTTGAAAAAGTAAAAACACATAATAGAACTCCTTAAAATTGTTACAGAAATGTACTATATAATAACCTGGAAATGGAAAAGGCACCTATTTCTGTGATGACCCCAGTGGGTGTTAAAAGCTAAAAAGCTTCCAGCTGTTCACTTTCTTGATTGTACCATAAAAAAAAAAATTCTTGTTCTCTCAACTAAAACAGACGATCACATCAGCCACGAAGGTCAAAGTGTTACCTCTGAAAGTTCAAGATAAAGTGGTTGGTATCTAAAAAAAGAAGGTATTAAAATGTTTAGCGAAGTTTTGACCCATTTTGCGAACTCTGTGAAGTTCATTGAAACAATGAAAAACACAACGCTATTAGAATCCATCTGGCTAAGCAAGCCCAACATGAAGGCCAGTGGTCAAAGAAGTGACCAAGAGGCCACTGAGAGGTCCAGAACTTACCAGATGAAATCACTTCAGAACTTAATTTACAGAAAAGGGACTAAAAAAGCCACTGCTGAAGTCATGTTCAAAGTTTATTACAGTCACATTATTTAGAGTTTGCTAGAAGTCAATGT
Source organism: Botia kubotai (assembly GCA_036877585.1). Taxonomy (NCBI): domain Eukaryota; kingdom Metazoa; phylum Chordata; class Actinopteri; order Cypriniformes; family Botiidae; genus Botia; species Botia kubotai. The sequence continues at coordinate 19,888 of JAZGTI010007723.1, forward strand.
GACAAACTTGATACCTTATATAACCTTGACTAAGGAAATGTCAAAGACTGAAATTATTGTGAAGTTAATAATTAAAATCAAATGATGCTCCTAGTTATTTAAATAGATTATAAGACTTTAACATGTATTTCAAATACAGGGTAACACATGTAGAAATTATTTGTTGTATTAATATTTTGACATTTCACCAAAAATGTGCATGATGCAAACATTTAACCTTTAAATCAATTATTTTCTTTAGAGGTTAAAGTAAAAAAACTTTCACAGCATTAAAGCATTTATCAAAACAAATCTGCAAAAAATGGCCCATTTTTGAACTTTCAGATGGAGAAACAGAGACAAATAAATCAACACTTGGTCGGCCACATTTTCTCCCCAACAATGTCTGTTCTGTGTTCAGAAATGTGGCCCCTCCAGTCAGTGAGGTTATGGAGATGTAGAAGAATAAATAGTATATTCTGCACTAATCCCTTAAGTCAAAGTCCTTTGATTCAAAGAATCTTTGTTTGGAGTGAAGAAAAGAATCGTCTAGAAGCAAATACTCAAAGTATCAGAAATAAAATTCTGTTCTAAGACTGATTATTCATCATAGAAACCGAATGTTTTTATGACTTGTCTATGGGTTTGCCTTGTGGTGGTGGTACAATGAGTGAAATAATTAAAAGTAGGATTTCACACAGAGAAAGAGAAGACAGAAAGAGAAGTCTAGAGAAGACTGCTTTAATCAAAACTGACCACTATCTGTCTTAACAACCCTTCACAGAAATCTGAAAACTGAGAACTCCAGCTTCACTAAAATAATGAGATGAGAGAGGCAGAGATGGCAATGAACCTTCTTTCTTATAAAATTATCTTTATTTATGCTCCTCTGATAAAAGGAAGTAATACAGGTTTGTTTTGACATAAGGGTGAGTAAATGAAGATACTGAATTTTATTTTTGAGTTGGATACATATATTTAGTTGTAGAGATCTCTGCTCTAGTCTGTGAGCGCCGGGCTAACAGATCAAGAACACAACTGGCAGCTGCATTTAAAATATCCTGTGAGTCATTTAATGTATGCATCACATCCCAACCACACATCTTTCCCAGACACTCCCAGTCTCTGACAACTGTCCAGCTGGATAAGAACATAACAAATACCCAATAATGAGTGGAAATACACAAAGAATGATTTTGTGTAAACACTTAATGACAGTTGTTTCACCAGGTGGTTATTTATATCAGCATTTCTCATCTAGTGGGATGCACTGTATAGCCACATGCTATTAAAATAGACCACATTCATTGTGTTATCATGCTTCATTTTAAAGGTAATTTCCTCAAC
>JAZGTI010007724.1:0-15033 GCA_036877585.1 Botia kubotai
GCTTTAGAGATCCGAATCGTTCGACGCAACCCTAGATTAACTGACCGGTAAACTGCCGGTTAAGATAAAGTTTATTAGGAACGAAACACTTCACACATGCAGATGCAGTTTTTAAACATTATAATATTATTATATTAAAAATATTATTCATCATTTAAAAAAATAGATATAAACACTCAGAAATGAATATAAAACAGATTCCGATTCAAATTCAGAAACCGATTCCAATTTCTGTCCAGAAATGATTGTTTGGTGGTTGTTCAAAAAGCTAGCTATAAAAATGACAAACGTGATCAGAGAAGATTGTAGAACAGATTCAGAAACTGTTGCTCTGTCACGACACTATTTGAGTGAGTGACAGAAAGCCGACGGTAGTTTATGGCGTTTATGCTAATGCTAATTGCAATGCGTACTCGCATTTGAATTCACATTTTCCGAGTCAAACCTGTATGAAGTTGTGTGAAATCCAGTTTGCGTTGCTGGAACGCTTTGTGGTTGTTTTTGCTTTATTTGAGTATTTTTCAGGCATATTTCATTGTTTATAAGACGTCTGTGTGCAACAGCCAGTTGTTGGCTGTGGTGTATCTCGTGTCCCTCACTCCGCATGAGGTCTGGCGCTGTCTCGGTTCTGCTTGAGTTGTTTGGGTGTCGTCTGGTCCCGATCGGCCCAATGTCCTGCATGCAAATTCACCTCTGGACAAAGACGCCTCTCGCGAACCGGACGGCCCCTTCCCACAATGCAATGCTGTTAGCGAGAGGCCCAGACAGGGGAATGAGAACATTTTACTAATCCGTACATAAATAAGAGGTCTGAAAAAGATACAAACAAATACAAACACGTTCGCGCACAGACGGTTCACTTAATACATCCTGGAAAATCATGGAAAATTGTGGAAAACACTGGAAGTGTGCACCCTGTAAGAATGTGATTTCAAGGAAGCCAAAAATTAATATTAATTATTGTCCATTTTCATATTTTTTTACTCTTGTAGCCATGAAAGAAAGAGTACTTATAAATTTGGGGGTTCTAGAAAAGATGACAGCGTATCAAACACAGACAAATAGAACAAATACAATTTTTAAGCATACAGAATCGTTCTTACATAAAATTCATGCTCCTGAGTCAAAACTTACCATTTCATTAGCATTAAACACAGCACACATTTGAGTTTAAATTAGTTAAAAGTCACACTGTAAATTACTGGAGTGTTACTGTGCTGTGTAACAGTGGCCAGCAGATGGAGTCATCTCGTTAAATTCTGCCAGTACAAAACCTTGTTACTGTATGATTTCCATTCACTGCTAAACAAAATAATAACATTAATAATAATAGCGATAGTATCTAACTTTGCCTTTACTAAAATATCTAACATTCATAACACATGACCAATTTACTCCAGAAGCAAAACTGCACAAAACTGTTTTCAGACATATATTTATAATATTAATAATATATATTTATTATACAAATATATATTATATTTTTACTCCATTGGCATTTATTCATAAATGTTTGCATAAAATAAATCGTACAAATTTTATTAAGGCTTTTACTGAAAAAAGACCAAAAAATTGCTAATGAGGTAAGATTAAACATCATTTAAGAGACATTTAAGCGACATAATTTCTCTTCTAACTCTCTGTCAGGTGGGTAAAGTTTGCGGTTCCTTGACTAAATCGGTTTCCTCGACTCCTGTCAGTCTCACCTCGAACAGTCCGACATCTTCAGTGAATCTCACAGTAAATCCTCAAACCTCAGTGACGTCCTCCAGTCCCACAACCGCACCTGATACAGGAAACCAACACCAGCGTGGTACACTCACCAGAAGGTGAGATGAACGATCTCATGAAGGTCCCACCCCTGACACCTGCTGTCTTGTTGTCTTTACGTCTTTTGTATATCGCTTTTATTTCTTCTAACTTGTTGTTGCAGGTCTTTTCCTCTAAAGCCGTCCAGAAACGACAAAACCAGAAGCCTGAGAAAGATTTCGAAGTACGTGTGATTTTATACATCAGAAATTATAGGTGGTTGAGGGGGAGGGGCTGAAACACAAGAAGGCTTGGTGATGTCATCCAAAAAAGAATGGCGTTTCAGGGGCGGAGCCAATTCAACGATAGATTACCGAGAAAATATTTTCTTTACATTACTGCGCACCAACAAATCATGGTTACAATAAACCACTGAAAGTCTATTAGGACGTACACGGGGTGTGTTTTGAATTAGAAAAGTAAAACATTAACTTCGTTGGCCTTTGCAAGTAAGTCGAAATTAATGCAGCTTCCTTCCAGATGTTCTGTCAGCGATTTTCTATAAGGTTTTGAATTCGAATTATCCCGTAATTATTTTGTCATTAAAACTGTTGGCTGTCGGCCTAGAAATGTTCTAACAATTAAAACACACACCAAATAAACCTGTGTGGACAGGGAAGACTGCAGTTAGCATTAATAATCCTCACAAGCCGAGATCTCAGATCAATCCGGCGTTTACCTCATTTACCGTTTGGGCATGTTTGAATAGACAAGCGTGAACTTTGTATATTTACACTGGTGACTGGGGCAGAACAGGCTGTGCTGTGTAATTACCCCCGGTTTGATGTTTTTTATTACTTCCTGAATTGTCTGTACTGCCTACAGGGAGTTTATGGGCTACATTCAACGGTACAAAACGTTCTTTTCCATCCTTCCCGAGACGCTTTGCGAGGGGCAGGTGGAGGTCGAGGAAAACACCTGCTGGAGCGGAGAGGATGTGGTGGAGAGGTAGGCGTCGACCTCGTCTGAGCTCGACCAATCAGACGTTAACCTCGACTCACTTGTGCATAAAATTTACATTCACAAAATATGCGAACCAAAACTCATTAACATGCAACAGTTAAACATAATCTCTTGATGGGCTTATATTAGTCTTGAGGGCACAAGACAGGCGGGGCTGCTGTGGAGTGTGGAGGCTTTTCTCCAGTCTTCTGGACAGAAGCTTCATTCAGAAAGTTCTGGAACTCTATTGTGACACAAATGAGATTCCCCAGAAACACACACACACGCACACAAGAAACACAAACACGCACACGAAACACAAACACACACCAGAAACAAAAGCACGCACCAGAAACACACACACACACACACACACCAGAAACACACACATGCACCAGAAATACACACACACACCAGAAATACACACACACACACCAAAATGTTGGCTAACATTTTCTCAAAGTTAAAAAAAACGTTTGTGCAGTAATAGTAGCACAACATTTTAAAGTTATATATCACATTTTAAAAACATTACAAAATTTGTTAAATGTTTAAATTACGCTTTCAAACCAAGCAATAATGTTAATACGACATCTAAAAATCTGGCCATTTTGAACGTTTCTAGAACTTTCTAAATAACATTTTTAATGTTTTCGTTTATGTTAATGGAAACATTAGGGAAACGTTCTTACAACTAAAATTGTTAGTTGGGTAATCAGCCCCAGAAACACTGACCTGGCACCGTCCAAAGTAGAGGGCCCCTAATGCCCCAAACACCCACAGGGTCGCCCTGGAGACAGTCCACTGTTACCATGGAGAAAACAGACTAGCTGACTAATCTGTCTTTTTTTCGTTTGTGGAATCTCTGTATCAAAACAAAGACAAAACAGATATAATGTCAGACTGTCGTGTGAGGGATACACTATTAATGGTTTGCTGGATGTCAGGTTGAGAGCTACAAATAAGTCCAAAACAAATGTAGGGCTAAATTCTACCTCTAGCAGAGGTGTAGTGTTGAGTACAAAAAGCGCTCACTCTTCAGCAGGGCTTCTGGACCAGGGGCCCAGGGGCCCAGGGCCTACTAGAGGGGCTCAAGATGATGTACAAAAATAAGACAAAACAAGTTAAAACAACTAAAACTCAAAGTATTCCATCTTTATTTTTATAACAAATATACATTTTCATAGTTATGCCGAGCTCTAGAAAACTTTTTGGGATGGGAGGTGGGGAGGCCTTAAAATATTGTCGTGGACAACAGAGGGGTGGAGATTTCACTCTGTACATACTGTACATATTGCAAAAACAATGAGAACACAACGTTCACGACACATTTTTACAAGATGAGACGAGACATCTTGGTGGGTCATTGGCTCTCGTATCTCAGCAGGTCAAGAGCACAACTGGACAACTGGCGATTTGCTTGGTAGGGTGGCTTCTTAAAAGAGTCAACACTGCCCCCTTCTGGCCAAAACAATTTGCCCTTGTCATAAAACTGCATGACTAGCATCCGAGGAAAACACCGTTCACAATATGGCTTGTTTTCTCCCAGACTTTTGTCCAAAACATTCATTTTTGGCTTCATTTAGATGGCTTAGGTCGCATTTCAAATTGAGCAAAAGAAGTCTTTTAAGAAATGCTAAGCTAACGCCGTGTAACTGAATGTTTCGTGGGATGTCACAGTTAACCAACGTTAGCATGACTTATAATTCGCTCTCAGCCAGATTCCATCAGCGTTTTTTTAGTCGGTCAGAAGCGATCATGTGTGGGGTTGCCTTGGAAACGACATGTTTGTTTTCATTTTAGGCGAGTGCCGTCCGTCTGCCGTCCAAACCCTTTCGGTATTTTAAGTTGCTTGTGGTGTCTCTCTCCACTCGTGGCCTTTAAGGGCAGCTGCATTTCAATGGCTCAAAAACGCTGTCGAAGTAGGCCGCTCGCTAGGTTTTAAGACGCAGCCCAAAAATGCAACATGATACATGAACATCTGTGGTATTTATAGTGATTCGTTGACCTAAAAAATGGTAACAGATACAGTAAAAGTGAAACAACGTGTAAAATATCCTTGCTTGTATTACAACATATTATTCGACTGCTCGATTATTCCAACAGCTGCTTTAATATGAGCTGACGCTGTTGGCTTTGTGCACTTCAAAGCTGACTAGATACATGACAGATGTCCTACATTAGTACAGGCCCTTCCCTTCTTTATAGACCACAGACAATAAACAGAACTGAAAACTAACAAGCAGAAGTTTCTCATACCCGGATAACAGACACACATAAACCACACGGCTGAATACACGCAGACAAAAGACTGCTTAGCATAGAAGCTAATTCAGTACAGACTGAAGTCACTTGATTTTATTTGGTTTGTTTATCATTTAGAAGGAAATAACATGAAATACTAGTGCATAGCACCTGTCTGGCTAACAGAGAACGTTCTCAGAACGTTGGCTAACATTCTCTTTTTCTTGCAGTAATGTTAGTAGAACGCTTTTAATGATCTGTGTAGCATTTATACATCAAAAACGTTATTCTTAAGCTGTTAATGGAACATTTAAAAAATGCTACAGAACTGTTGGAATAATGTTCTTAAAAGCAAGCAATAACGTTAATACAACATCATAAAAAGTAGCCACTTCGAACATTCCTAGACGTTCCTGTTACTAATAGAAACGTTAAGGAAACATTTCTACAACCTAATATTGTTAGCTGGGTGGTTAGCCTGTGTGCATTGGTGGAGTCGTTCTAAGTAAATCCTGACGTTTCAGTTCGTAGGAAACGGATATTGCTTGTTCTTATTGCTGAGCCTCATAACCTGAGCAAACAAATGAGCTAATCCAATACAGCAGATGAATTTAATTGGAGCTTTGCACCTCACAAGGGAACGTGTATGTGTGTGTGTGTGTGTGTGTGTGGTTTCCATGTAAAAATAAGCGTTTAGTCAAAGGGGAACTCCAAACTCTTTGGTCTTGGGCTGCTGGGTAAATATTTTCATGTTCAGGTTCATTTGACCACTAATGATTGTTTGAAATGCGTGCGACCGAGACGACATGCGCCTCTCTGCATCGTAATACGCGCGTTATCTCCGCTTCATCTGTTTAAAGAGTCGGACAGAATTCTTTGTAGCTTGTTTAAAACAGCCTGACCGTCATAATGAAGGTGGTTTATGAGCTGGTGTGTTCGTTATGGTTTGTTGGAACGTGTTCCAATACGGCTGGCAGAAATGAAGGAGAAGATTTCTGGAACTCTGGAATTGGAACACTGGAACTTGCTAAGCTAAGCGTGCTTGCTAACATCGTCTGCAGTTTTAAATATGCAAGCCCTTTAAATTTGCATCAATTTTGATTTGATTGGCTGTGGTTTATCGCTCATCAGCTGAAATGGCCAATAAGCAGCCAATCAGAACACACTCACTACCCTCTAGTATTTCCTTTATAAAAATGTGTATATTTACCAATTACACCAGTAAACTACTTGGAAAAAGGCACCTTGAACAAATAAAAATCATTTAAAATCCTTTTAAAAATTGTAATTTTCAAAGTCATAGTTTGACTGTATGTTTATTAAAGCGTCGAGCGGGTCGCTGCCTCTTTAATTATGCGCATAAAAATGCCACAATTGAAAAGATTGCACCAATAAAAACGGCAGCATCCACTGACAACCCATTCTTCATTTAAATAAGCCAAATAATCCACCCCTGTCATCTAGTGAACACTCACATATCTCACCTCTGTGCACGCCAGCCGCCAAAACATATTTACATACGGTGCCTTTAAAAGAACAAACCAGCAAACGAACGAATAAATAAAGCCGTGCTGTCTCAGCTCCAAACAAAGCATGTTTGTTGTGAGCCGGAGGGTTCTGGGGTCATTATTTATTCACGGAGATGAGCTGAGCTAAAAACAGCAGGCCGGTTCTCCCAAACGTTATTTATTGATGCGCATGTACACGGCTAGATTATTCTGCCCTCCTGCTGTTTCACACCCCCCCCCCCGTTCACCCTTTGATCCGTCTGTCTGTCTGTCTGACTCAAGGACATCATGCGTATCATGTACGTAACAATCCACAGTTTTGTGTGAAAAGGCTCGCACGAACGTGTGAAACGTGCGCAAAATCTTCGTATTCAGAGTTCACTCTCGATGCTTAATCAAAATCTTAACCTGACTGACCCGCCTCGTTCTTGACCCGTTGATCTCATAGGCTGCCGACCACAGAACTCTGAGTGTCGCCATGACGACCAATGTTGAGACCCCCCCCGGTCACAACTTCCAGTTAATTGTGTTATCAGAGTTGACAATCAGAATGCGATGAGTCAACTCAAATATTAACAGCTTGAGTTTCTTTATCAACTCCTTCCCCCAAATTGCAGTAACGTTTCATTTCCAGTAATCCCAGCAGCATAGACTCTGCTTCAGATGGCCATGCCCACAGGACGCCCCCAGTCGCCAACTGTCTGACGCACACAGCGCACAAAACCTGCCTCGATCCACAACACAAAACATTTATCTTAACGTGATTTGAATTTGTATTTTTCCCAGAAAAACAATATCAAACTGCTTGAAACGAGACAAGATTTCTGTTAGGAAGCAAAACGATTTTCGTAAGTTGTGTTTTCAGAGGACCGTCCCTTAAATAACAAAAAGTGTATTTTGTGGTACTGCGCTGACAGATTTGACATTTTAAATATGTTCAGTGTAGGAAGATAAAACGCTATTATTTTAAAGACGTGAGGTCAGTATTTCGATTAGTGTCTTCAGACTTCGCTGGGGATGTCTTAATGAATGTGTGTGAAGAGTCTCACTGAATGTCTGATCAGTCGTGGAGACCGTTTCTAACACTCTTGCTTTGAGGATTCCCTGCATTTTCAGCCCACTAGGAATTAGTAGATTGTTATTAGAGCCCTCGATGTGCATCATGGTAACCCAGCTAACAATTTTTGGTTGCAAAAACGTTTTCCTAATGTCTCTCTTCGTAACAAAAACATGAAATGTTCCAGGAACGCTCAAAACGCTTTCTAAACGTTGTGCTAGCATTATTGCTCGCTTATAAGAATATTATTTTAAAAAATTTAAATTCTGTAACTGCTTAAGAATAACGTTTTTAAATGATGACATATAATGTTAAATTAAGTTCTACTAATGTTACTACAAAAACGTTTTTGGATAACTTTAACAGACCTTTTGGAGAACGATACTTACCTGTTGTTATGTTTCTGTGGCAGTTATTCAGGTCGCGTGGTGGATAATGGACTGAAGGCCCAGCGGCACAACCCAGAGATAAAGGTCAAAACGACTGATCCAGTCCTGGTTAACATAAGAGAGAGACTAGAACGCTTTAACCAGGTGAGTCCTTAAATATCGATATTAAACAACAAACCTGATTGATTCTGATCCCATTAAAATGAAGACTGAACATCAACCTAAACATGTGAAGTGTATCTAGTCTCACATAACATCAGAGTATACCACAATAACAGACCATTGTGTGATTATACTGTAAAATATAATATACAAACCTGTGTATTCGTCAGGTAAGCCATCAGGTGTCATTATAAAGATGTCATTGGTGGACAAAACAAATGACAGTACATCAAAGCTATACTGTATGTTTCATTTTCTGGGTATCGAACCCACAACCTTGATGTTGTTAGCAACATGCTTTACCAGCTGAGGCACCAAAAACAAAAGACAGCTACAGCTTGCGTTTCTTTTTATAATGCTTTCACCAAATGTTTTGTGCAAAAGACTTTACGAACCACCAGAAGTTTCACATTCGCCCACCAAACAAAAATAGTCCAGGCCTACGCAGAGGCGTCACGGCGTGCATGGCGAGACGATGTCATTACTCCCAGCCAAGCTCTGTGATCAGACCGCAGCGAGATCAGACCTCCGTCTGACTTGATGACAGTCTGTCGTTTCTGCAGCTGTGTTTGGGAGGGAATGAGGGGCAGTGCAGTCAGTCCCTCTGGAAGCCATTTTGTAACCTCTTTCATTGCTCCATTAAAACCAGACGCTCTGGTTTCGTGTTATGGATAAACCCGACCCAGCCCTGCCCCACAGCACTGCAGAAGTTGGGAAAGTACAGTAGATCTGTCAGGGGTTGAAGGAAAGTTCACTGTAAACTTCCTGTGAAATTAGCTTCATTGTTTCTGGAGGTCACAGTTCCTCAGTGAGGTCCAGCTGAGAACGTCCGAGGTTCTCCTTCCTTTTTGCCTTCACAGTCACAATCAAACGTCCTTTTTTTTTCGTTTTCCAATAAAACATATTTAAATATATTGTAAAACAAGACGCAGTTACACGAGAAGCAAAATGACATACAATACTGAAAATAAATATTTGCCTTCGCTTTTTTCTTTACAGGAGAAACCAAAAATAATTTTTTTACAAAATTCTTCTATGAAATAAACAAAAATTAAGCTTTATTAGGCTAATTTAATGACGTTTTCAGCTACCAATGAAAATGCAGTAGCCATTGGGAACACAAAATGTTAAAATTGTCTGTCGTTTGGTGATTGGCGAGAAACATCCTGTTACAGCTTCATTCAGTCTGTATTAATACTTATTGAAACATTAAAATTTCAACATCGTGTCACATGACTGACTCATCTTGCCCCACAGGAATGATTTACGCCCCTCATGGATGAGTTTGCATCAAAAGTTATTATTTTCCCTCGGAATCACCCGTGTGTCCTTTAGCTTTGCGTGGGCGGTGTGATGTAACACTCATTTGCATAAAGCAACGTTATTTATGAGCCCTCTGCGCGTACACGGCGCGCGGAGGAAACCCGGGTGCGAATTGTGCAGCTGTGTGAACCGAGAGGTGTCACGGAGGGAAGGCTAATGAGTATGAATTCTTTCATAACCCGCCATCTGATATATACATACAACAACACACAAACACACACGCACGCAACGTCATATTTCAATGCAATCTGAGGACCGCCGAGCCCTGCGTGTTCAGTCATTGATACAAGTTACCAAGACAGTTTGCATGTGAGCGATATGCAAACACCCAGCTAACAGGAAACGTTCCCTGAACGCTGGCTTATGTTCTCTAAAACTTCTCTCGAAGTTATCAAAATGTTCTTGCAGTAACGTTACTAGAACTTTTTTAATGTTATATATCAGATATTAAAAACATTATTCCTAAGCTGTTAGTGGAATGTTTTAAAAACATTACAGAATTATATGAACTTTTAAAATATTGTTTTAATTACTCAATGTTAACGTTAGTAATAGGTTTTTACAACCTCAAATTATTAGCTGGGTAAATGACAGGTCTATCTATCAGACCACCAAATGTGCCCTGGTCTAGTCACAGCTCAGCCTAGTTGACAAGGTTAAATTACTGGATCAGCCTAGTTGTCATGGAGACAGGGTTTGGCAACAAAGACCAGCACCACTACCAAAAGGATTTTATTGATTTGTGTACATAAGTAGTGCTTAGCATAAAATGCAGAATGTGCGTTTTGTTTCCGAACTGAATTGAGCTTCTAGCTGGTGGAAAATCTAACTGCAGAAACACTTTTAAAGACAAAGTTTCATGGATATATGTATATAAATGTGTTTGATACACTGATACTTTTACGCAGCAGGCGATTATGCATGTGTGTTCTTTTCACTGTAACAAGATTTCCTGTTCCTGTAGCTGAGCTGGTGGGTTTGATTTCCAGAGACCTTTTTGTGTTCTGTGTTTTAAATGCACTGTAAGTCGCTCTGGATATAATCGCTCTGGATATAATCATGCAGCAAATGTGCCAAATGCACGTTTCACTAAAAGCTTGATATCTGCTGAGAAACATTGAGGTTAATCTGCTCGAACCCGTGACAGCCCAAAGCTCTGTACAGCAAAAAAGTGCCAAGGGCTCGGCCTAGCTTTTTGTTTTTTTAAGCACGAAACTAGCCAATCAGACACACTTTCTGGTTTGCTGATTAAGCAAATATGAAATTCAAATGATTTCTTTTCTTAATGCACGTTCCTGGTAATTTTGGGGGGAATACGTCAAAATTCTTGTCATGTTTAGCTTGACTTTTGTTCGCCATGTTTAGGTAAAATGGGGTAAAACGATACTATGAGAAAGGTTTTATTTTAATACACACTCATGACTTTAATACAAACATGTACTGAACAGTATTACGCGCGTGACTAAGCAAGGACAACGAGCGACGCTTCTTTAATTGTTTATTGTCTTATCACAAACAGAACAATTAAAATGTAATATGTAGCTACATTGAATAATGAACAAGGCAGGGAGTAAAAGAAAGCGCTAATACGCGTGTCCCTTTCTTATCTAAATGAAAGGGGGTCGGAAGACATTCTGTACCGCTTGCGTTGCCATGGCAAAATTCATTACCTCCTGGTTAATTAACAGATCCCTGTGGACATTTTTAACGGTGGAAGTCGCTGTGGAATTTAATTGTCGAAAGTTCCGTGTGGTTCACTGTCAAAGAGCAGAAAACGTCAGCGAATTTAATTCTAAAAGCAGAATTAAAACTGTGCTTGAATGTCGTACAGCGCATTATAAAAACAAATCCAGCTTTCATTGAAACACAGCCAGCCAGAGTATAAAAGAGACAGGAGGTTTTGATTTCTGGTGTATATTTTAGATTTATTCTCAGGTTTAGATGCTTTATCTCCAAAAGTCTTGCGTGGCTTCTGTGAGGTTAACTTGATCGCCCCATTTATATAAACGTTATAAAGCGACAGTGTGTTAAAACCGAAAACAGAAACAACAGGAGGCCAGAAACAATAACTCGTGAAGATGTTATAAATTATTTGCTTGCACAACCCCTCAGCTGTTTTATAATCCCCGCGACCGCACGTTTAATATTTTCTCGCCGTGAAAATAAAGGCTGCGCCTTAGAAAACGCGTGTTTAGAAACTGCTGCTCTTTTGAATTTTGACTGGTAGACTTTTGTTGGAACATGAGGGGATGTTTGGACCGGATGAGTGATTTCCGCTCGCTTCAGAGGGACTAATTTCAGTACAATACCAATACAGCCTGCGAATTTCAAACCGCTGTAGTCATTATGAAGACACACCCACTGGTAGGTTGTGTCGGGGTGCGAATAAAGATTAATTGCTCATAATTTAGAACTAATAAAAATTCTGGAATATCATAGTGCCAAATTTATCATAACCTCCAATTAGGGAACATTATAAAAACATATTAGAAGGTTAATGATGTCATAAAACAGACAGCTCTCACTGTCAGCTCTTGCAGTACGCATACCTGTGACCTCACGTCAGGTTGCTTGGCAACTACAGTATAAACAGCCTGCATTACGAATAGAAGATAAAGACTATTTTGCTTGACAAATGACAAATAATTGTTTGTTGTGATATTTATATTGCAACAAAGGAAACCCTCACCCTCATGTCATCCCAGGTGTATAGGACTCAAAATATGAATCATTTTCTTTCACAAACATATTGTTTTGCTTCAGAAGATATTCATTCACCCACTGGAGTTGCGTGGATTACTTTTATGATGAGTGGATGTGCTTTTCAGAGCTTCAAAATCTCAGGCACCATTCACTCCCATTATAAAGCTAGGAAGAGCCAGGATATTACTTAATGTAACGCAGATTGCGTTAGACTGAAGAAAGTCATATATACCTGGAAAAGATGGTAAGGGTGAGTACATGATGAGAGAGTCTTTATTTTAAGGTAAACTATTCATTTAGGAGAAAACAACTGAGAACCACTAACATAATTATTTAAAATTTGCCAATATAGTTAAAAATCGTAACTTTGCAGAAGCAGTAACAGAATAAACGTTTTTCTCAGACGATTTCCCTTCGGGCTCTGTTAAGGAGAACGTTTGTCTGTGATTTATGTTACAGGAGATGAGGGGCGAGACGGGTTTGGGAGCAGATGGTCACGGGGATGCTGAGACGGGCAGCGGCGACACGGCAGACGGAAGCGGCGAGTGTGATGATGAAGATGGCTGTCAGGGATCGGGCCACAGCGAAGGCGAGACAGGTGAGTTTGTTCTTGCGTGTCCTCCAGCTCACAGCCAACCGTCTGATCAAAGATGATGTTCTCACGTTGCTTAGAAACCCAAAGCCATTTACTGCCGTGTGTTTGTGTTAGGAGGTCAGTGTCGTCTCATTATTTACAGTGCTGACAGTAACAGACGTTTGGACTGTTAAATGTGCTGTTTTTCCCTCTTCTGCATCCAAATATTCATCTCCAATTTTACACAAAGTAACTTGGATTTTACGCTTGCTGTTTAAAAATGTAGCTAATAGTCATTTTTATCACTTTATGCTCATCTTAAGCATTTTTAGTTTACAATTTATTTTGTATAGTCACAATTATAGTACGTTTATTTTTTTTACCCCACTGGCTTTTGTTTGGTAACCTAATAGGATTACAAATTAAGGTTTAACACAATAAATTAGCCTGCTTTTATGCCAAAAGTTTGCCAATGGAGTAAAAAAAACCTACTAAATATTTTCATACATTTTTGTTTCTTAAATAAACGTACGCTGTTACGGACGCGAGTGAAATCTCAAATCATACCTTATAGAGTATTGAGGTGAGGTGTGCTGTTGTGTTTCTGAGTGACTAAACTTCCGTCTGGTGGACGATCAAACAAGCAAAACAAATACTGACATTGAAGAAGGGACAGAGATTTAGTGAACAGAACATTATAGGGACCTCTGGGCTCTGTTGACCTGAGCCATCAAGCAAACGCCTACCATAGCAACCCCTCTAGCAACTTTCTAAAACTACTCATATCACCTTAGCAACCGCCTTAGCAACACCCTAGCCCCATGGAAATGTTTACACAAACATTTACAGCTCATCAAAAAATGAGATTTTCTTAAAGTTCCTCACCTAGTGCATTCTGGGTACCCACGATTCCCAGCTCATTTTGAGTTAGGAATCGGCCATCAGGAATATCCTCAGCTCTGCAGATCTATATTTATAGATAATCAATATTGTTAGAGGTCAGCATCTAATAGACATATTGTTTATCAATATGTAAGTAAAGTACATGGCCAACATTGATCTAATGTCATATGTGAAGTTAGACACTATTAACATTAAATTTATTCACTCAGCAAACACATAAAAAGCAAAACGTATAAAAAACGACTCCTAAATGACGTTGGCAGTTATGTTTTGCTACTAAACTGCATATTTGTCCATGCAGGAGACATAATGATGGAATTTCAATTTTGGAGGGCGCTGCTCCTTTAAGACATCACCTACCGTGGAACAATATTAGTCTTGGGTTTGTGTTCTGCTTTTACAAGCTAGAGTTAAACTACATAATGGATTCACCTAATAATAAATAGAATTGCTTGTCACGAGATATTGCACCATTTCTCAAAGCAAACCTGCTTTCCTGAAGTTTCCTGTTGCCCAGAAGTCCAGACTCACTGCTGCTTGCATGAGGTGATGCATCTTCATCCACTGGCTCAGAACAGGCAATTTCAAATGACATCACCGGTTTTAAAGGCATAGCTTAGTTGAAACTCAATAATAAAGTGCTGATTTAGTTTCCTGAGGTTGTACTTTTGTGGAAATAGCAAAATGTATCCCTCTCTTTAAATTCGGAGACGTTGAAGGTGGTTAAAATGACACCCGAACCCTCTACCGCTCTTTCAGTATGACAGATTTTGATCCTGTTTTCTTTTCCCCAAACCCACTCAAATAAACTCCTGCTGTGTGCATTTTAATTTCCCACAGATCCATTTGGTTTGATGATAAAAATGAATTGCTCCATGACAGCCAGTCTCAGGCAGGGTCACCGTGGTAACCTCCTCCCACCCCTTTCCTGGCGACCACAAAGCCGATGATAATCAATCAATTATTCATTTCACAGGAAATGCTTCATTAACGATGACTAGAGCATTATAACACTCTCTCTCTCTCTCTCTCTCTCCTTCATTCTTGCTCTGATGATGCTGAGATAAGCCGAGATGAGACGTGCAATTTGCATTGTTGGTTTTTGTTAAGCTTTGTTGTGATTGTCCGTGACTACATCACACGCAAATACACGTTGCGGCTGATTGGCTGCCTCTATGGTCACCTCGGATGAATCAAAGCCGAGATCTATTTTAGGGCGTGCTGTGAGCTTCCGGTAGCCAAATGGGAATGTTGTTTTTTGCATGTGTGTCCTCTGAGATTCCCAAAAAATTCGGAATTGATTTTTATCAGCTGCGAGACGCCCGTCTGCGTCAATAATGCTAATACAGTTCGGTGAGACTGAAGCTTTCTTGCCGTTGTGTTTAAACCCCAGGCCTGATTTTGACCGGTTGTCATGGT
>JAZGTI010007725.1:0-11958 GCA_036877585.1 Botia kubotai
CTCACCCTGGTGATATATACAGTGATATACTGAAGCTCACCTCACCCTGGTGATATATACAGTGATATACTGAAGCGCTCCTCACCCTGGTGATATATACAGTGATATACTGAGGCGCTCCTCACCCTGGTGATATATACAGTGATATACTGAGGCGCTCCTCACCCTGGTGATATATACAGTGATATACTGAGGCGCTCCTCACCATGGTGATATATACAGTGATATACTGAAGCACAGGCAGGTAAACTACACTGATTCATTCTGGACTGGACTTTGAATGCGATCATAATGTTGTGCTTACCAGTGTGTGTTCTCTGCTGTGAACGTTCATTTGATTTTGACAGCTTGATTGCTGAATTTTCTTCATTGATTTTTGATCGTTGTTGTTTTCTCGTGATTCCAGTTTGCGTTTAATATACAGCATCATTTTATCCTAGTTGAGGTCATGTTTGTCATTTTCAGGGATATTTACAGAATGAAAGTGTTATTGGTCTTTATGGATCTCTGAGCGTGACTGTATTTACATGTTTATTTGCCTCTGAATGACTGAAGTGCTGAAAGCTCATTAAAACATTAAAAGACATTAAAACCATTTACATCCATTTACATGCTGGTTCTTAACCACATGGAATCGTTTTATATTCTCTGTTATATTTCTCAAATTAATCTTTTTAAAGCTGTTTTATTTCTATTCCATTGTTACTGCATGCTGTCAACTTTACGTTCAGCACAATAAAACACATACTGTAACCGTACTGTTAAGCTACAATGTAATTATATTGCCATTATTTTCATATTTGACATTTATTTTTAGGGCCGTGAAAATATAGATTTGTTGGGCATGTCAATGTTCAGTCGTCCTACAAACAGATTAACAGACTAAAATAATGTTGATAAATCACAATGTCAAATATATAATGCCACTATATATTACACATGCAAAAGCTTTCTACAGGCTTTCCTGTAGCTCAGTGGTGAGAGCATAGTGTTAACAACGCCAAGGTCATGGGTTCGATCCCAGGGATTGTACAGACTCAGAAACAACTTATAGTATAATGCAATGTAAATCGCTTGGATAACAGCGCCTGCCAAATGCATAAATGTAAAACTCTTACTGCCCTAAAAACTGGCTCATGGTTACGGCCTCCATTTATTTAACTTCAACTTTAAACTATTTACTGATGAATTTTGTGCCTGCTGTATTTAAAGCACTCTCAAACAAACACCTTTTATCAACATGTAAAAATATCGCTGAGTCTGATCTGTGTGTCCAGCTGAGGAGTGAGTCTGATGATCTGATGGAGGAGAGCAGCTGGATGTCATGAGATACTCTTTGATCTGTTGTTCAGATGCCTGAACCCTCACTGGACATCCACTGGTGAGATCTTGACAAACTTCACTCTTAGTAGATCTTTCCTGTTCTGTTATTTATAACCAGCATTTTGTTCTATGCTTATGGTTAAAAAATGTTCTATGATTTATACTGGTTTATACTGGTTTATGATTTGATACAGCCTCAGTGTATCTGTTGCGTGTATAAAATCTCACATGTAGATGACTGAAAGTCATCTAGACATAATCCTGCTGTACAGTGTCACTCTGCGAGATGAAAATGCTGTTGAACCGTTTTAGACTACAAATACGGCTGACACGTTTGACTTTTAATGTTTCTTAAACATGAAATGTGTTCAGGATTAAATGGTGAAAGAAATAATGCAAATATGTTTATATATGTTTTATAATGGAATACTTACTGGAATTAGTATAATAATAATGATAATAATGGAACTAGTATTCACTATAAACTAGCTATTATTTTAAAAATAGTATGCTACATTGTTTTCATATGACATGTTTTCATGTTATTGAGCAGCAGGCGGCGCTAGATCCTCAGATATCACACAACACATCAACACGGCGCTGTCTGCAGGTATGCAGTTTAATAAATAATAAATTGATAACAAAATTAAACAATATTAAAAATACATTTAAGTATGCAAGACTTCTTAATACAAATGAAGAAAACATTTTGCTGACATTAAAAAAAATGAATATATTAATATTGTTAAAACAAAAAGGTAAATGATCAATCTAAATGTTTGCTGGCTAAAGAACCTACAGGTTTATTTCATTTCATTATATATATATATATATATAAATCGTCATGCTGCAGTGTCTGCGCGTCACACTGACTCACCTGCGCGTTGCACTGACTCACCTGCGCAGCTTTCCTTACAGTTTGGAATCAGTCCTGATCAGTGCAGCAGAACTTCTGATCTTCCGGTTCTTTGATATTTTGGATGTGAACTCATTAGATGCGTAAAGCGTGTGTGTTTAACCCCTCACCTGCTCCTCACTGTGAACTCCCATCACAGAGATGTAAACAACACAGAGATCATCAATGGTGTCACATGAGCAGTGTCTGAGCTCACAAACCAAACAAACGTACAGTCAATGGCTGTGAACTCAAAGAAACACGTACAGCAACGCTCAGAGAACACGCGCCCATTTCTGTCTCACACTTAGTCACTGCATCACCATTTACCCATCTGTGTCTCTCTCACTCGCGCTCATGCAAACAAACAACATCTGAAGGACACCCCCCCATGGCGTCTCATTGGAAGCAAACTCAGGGTGTGGTGGAGCATCACATACTAAACCCTTTTTTAAAAAAAACACTCACACACACATACACAAACACACACTGCTGCTTACCTGTGCAAACACCCAGGTTTAACCCTTCTAAAGAACTACAACACACAGTGTTGACTGGGGCATATCTGAACATTGTTGTTCAGATACTGTGACCACACAACAGCAGACTGAAAACATTCCACATCAACACAGGTGAATGTGCCTTCACACAAACCCTTCAAAGCCTCATACAGAAACTCTTTAATCATCTGCTCTGTTGATTTGGCACATTAAAGTGAGTAAATATGCTTTTGAATGGCATGTCTTCCTTCTAATGATTGACGCAAAACTCTCCTGTTGACTCTTCTGTGGACTTACTCAGTCCAGTCATTTGACTTGACACTGGATATGACTCAACTCCTAACAGCAATGTGAGTTATCTGTGATATTGAACTTCAGCTCCACAGATATGAAGTCCAGGGAAAATGTCCATGTAAACATTAGATGAAAATATTGAGATGATTGGCATAAATCAGTAACTGATGACTGCACATCCTCCAGTGTGTCCTTCAACCTAAAATCTGCCATCAGTCTTATCAATGGACATTTAATGTATTCAATACTGTGTATGATTTTTGAGGAATTTTAAATAAATATTGTGCACAACAATGGCTTGTTATGTGTACATATAGTGAGCTCTACTGTACAAACATTTCTTTAATTAAAGACTGAAACTCTCACAGGCACGTCTTTGTATTTGGCGTCACACCTGTGATGTACCTTTGTGAAAGTTTTCTGTACTTTCTACCATAAAAAATACATACAGACAAAGCTAGAAGGTTATGCCTGTCACACCCTTATACAATATTGTAAGTGTATATGCTGTATTATAGTATGTATAAATAGTATGCAGAAGAGTGCTTTGTGTGACTGTAGTCTATGTGTGTGTGCCCGGGATGAGGGAACAGAGCAGAATGTTTATTGTTTGGAGGGTAATATCATATAAAGATCAGTGAATGCTGATCTCTGATCGTATACTGATCATCTGACGGTGTATGCGCATTGCAGAGGATGGACACCTGTCTCACCTGTAAAAAGACCCTTCACGTGCTCCTATCCACCAATCACGGACGTCTTTGATCGTTACGTCATTTGTGTTAAGTCTCGTAGCTGTAGCGCAAGTGTGAAGAGTCGCACTTTAAACTCGCGTCCGGAGGTCCGTGTTTCACATCACGTGGTCGCTCTGAGGTGAAACTGTGCTATAGTGAGTGAATATTACTGTGTCGTCACATTTTCAGTCGAGTAAACACGTTTCAAGTTATCTCATTAGTGCACATTTCACGTGTCACAGTTTGTGTGACGTCATGTAAAAGCTGTTACGAGCTACGAGCTATCTGCAGTAAATAACGTCAGGTAGTTTATGTAACTATTGGTATAGTTAACTTTTAGTAGCAAGCATGTACACACCACACGATTCATCTGATGGCGTGTATCTGCTGATTTATCGAGCATTGCTTTAATTTCTATAATTATTATTGTTGTTAGAGTATTCTAACATGTACATTTCACTCTATAAACTCAACTGTCCTATAATTGTTTATAAACAGAAATGTATAGGAATGATATTGCCAACCTGCTCTTTGATGGTACAAAACACCATTAGAAACAGTGTCTTCATGCAGAAACATCAGTTCCTGTGTTAAGTTCATTCTTTAAACGCATTGTTTCCATTTACTTGTAATGGTACATTTACTACCATTTACTAACTTTAAACATATGTCTTATATTTCTCTGTAAACACAGAGTAACTAAACTAAAGGTGACTGACAGGAACAACTATTTGGCACCAAATAACGCACAGAAATATAAAAGTCTCTTCTTGTTTTCTGTCATGGTTTAAATTCACATAAAACTCAAGTAAAGATATCTGAGTGACCATAATAAGATACCAATTGGCAGTCAAAACAAACAAAACTTTTCCTAAACAAATCCAATAAATGTGTGCAGACAGAAAGACAATGATAAACACTTACATGTTTGTAGACGGGTGAGAAAGTGATGTGGGAGGTGTGAGGAAAACAACAGCCGTGATAAAAATGTCTGTCTGTCAGAATACAGTAACCAGAGGTTCCATAGAGGGAAACGTGTGCGTGTCATGAGAATTACTGCACGTGTGTGAGGACTGAATCACCAGCAGTTGCTCCCCAACACTGCTGTCAGTTCAGCATGACCTCAATCCAAGTCTTTAAATCTTAAACAGTGTAAAGCTTCCCTGGATCATCGCTGCTAACCTAAACCTGCTAATTATTAGCCAGTGCTACATGTGCTGTATAACTGTCAAATACACACAAACTGCATTGACTGTGAGCTTTCCTTTGCTCCAGGGTTTTAAAAGCACTTTGCCGTGTCTTTATTGTGTGAAGCCCAGTCAGATCGCAGTGAAGTCTACAACTGTTGACGTCTCACTGCGTCTTGGCTTTCACCTCCTTAACACAAACATCAATAAAGGAATCAATTAAGTGGTAATTTAATTCATCCTCCAGGACTCGCTCGTCTCCCACAGGATCTGCTGGTCAATTACAACCTCATGGGTTGGTAAAGATTCTATATGTGGCCCAATATTTACAAAGACGGCCATTATTCACAGAGGAGTGGGGCTGGAATAGATGGCAGCTCGTGAGGAGGAGGAGGAGAAGGAGGAGGAGGAGGCCCCCGTAGCTTGAAGGGTAGCTCTCGCTTTGATTGTTATGGGAGAGCTTGGAGAACATTAGCCCCATCCAAACAGAACAAAGGTTACGACTCAGAACACCCTTTAGACTCCTTCTCCCCTTTCAAAATCATGCTTGTGCTCCACAAACCCTCCCTTAAACAACTTCAGTCAGAAAAGACGTTATGTGCACGTTCTGTGTGAAGACTCCAACGTTCCCAACCTGCATTCTGACACCACCAGCACAGAGAAAAGCTCTCAGTGACTGAACTCATATGAATGTCTATGAGTAATTCGTTGACATACAGTAAGATTATAGACTTAGATTATAGAGAATGAATGTAGATAGCATATCTCAGATTTCTTAGAAGAATTTGATGAGAAATGTTTTCTCATGTTGATTGCAGATGTTGGTTCTCTGTGATCATGTGACTCTCCCTCTTCTAACTGGTTTCTCTCTCTGAAGGTGATGATAGGAGTGTTGAGACACTTGATTAAATTGCAGCTGGGACGAAGCCCATTTACTGGTCGAGAGAGAGGAGATTCCAGCACTGCCTGATAAAAGAACAGGTAGACCTTTACTGTAATCTAGGCCTTTTAAAGCCATATCCATTTAGCCTCAAAAGTACCTCACACACACACACACACACAGACGGTTTTCACTTTCCTCGTCATTGGTGTCTGATGATTCCAATCCCCTCAGAGACGCCCTCTCAGAGCTCTGAATGGACGTGGCTGCTTGCGTTAAGAGTACATTCAGTATTCTGTATGGCCACCTTAATGGTAAGCGTTCAAATCAAGTGGTGGGAAAGTTTCTTCAGGTTAAGGTACGCACACAAGGCAACCGTTGTCATGCTCACTGGGTTCATGGTTACAGGGCATCACTGTACACATTTACAGAAACAAGGCTTAGCGTTAGCGTTAGCTGCACAACAGTAGTCAACAGGTGTGCTGTGTTTCAGTCTGTTCCTCCCACAAAGCTATTGTATGATTTCTGTATGATTATTATATGATTTCTGAAGACTTATGAATAGTGCAAGAGAGTTTGATGGGCTATATTTTCCTCTTTTATGATCTGGACAAACCAGTTCAGTATGAGCAATGTCTACAGATGAAGCTCATTGTCTTCCACAGGCGAAAAGCATCTTCGTTCGTCTGTGAAATTATTTATTGAAATTGTAAAAACTGAAACTTGGTGAATGTGATTTCCTCCTCAAGCAGAACATGATTTGGTTCTGGATGTGATTTCCTCCTCAAGCAGAACATGATTTGGTTCTGGATGTGATTTCCTCCTCAAGCAGAACATGATTTGGTTCTGGAACAACATTTCATCAACAATCAGATTGTAGGACTGGGTTAAGAGCTTGTATACCATTCTTGTCAACCTATGATTTGCCTCTGGTTAAAGAGGTAAGTTATGGTTTGGGGTATGAATCAGACTATGTTTCTTTGACTAGAATGTTCTTTTAGAAGGTCTAACATGGCAAAAAAAGCTGCAAAAGTTGTAGAGAAGACTCGCATACAAACTTCATTTCCCAGCTTCTCACCATTAGTGCATTCCACCAAAACAAATTCTCTTTTTTACAGACTGGCCCCCTTTGTGTGCTTTATATTGACCCACAGGTGCTATACTTGACCTGGGACACTAATCCTTTGACCTCTGACTCGTTAGATGAAGGCTAAAGGATGTATTAAGCCAAGCTGTCACTCAAAGTCCTGGACCAAAAGTGGAATGGCTTGGTTTGAGTCTCTGAGAGTGGAGGGGTTCAAAGCAGGGCAGGGGGGTAAGAGAGCAGGTGCAGATGGGGAAACGGGGCATGGGTATGTGGGGCATCACCTGATGATGGGCAACTGAATGTTTAGATGATGTAGTGAGTCAATATAGATGTATTAATAACAGATTCCTGAACTGTTGCTCTCCTTAAATGATTAAATATTATAGTATTAAATATTTGATATTGATGAAGTCCTGTATGCTGTTTTGAACTTCTGATTGAGAATAAGGTGAAGCATCTATTTCAGACGCTTTGCAGGAACATTCTTTGGACGAGGTATTTTTATATAGCTGATCAGAGTTTCTCTGTTCTTGAGACAGATCTTTTTAAAAGAGGGGCATGTTTACTGAGCCCTTCAAATGCTCAACACAGTTAATGCAGCCCTAATCGTCCAGTAAACTCTTTTAAATAACAGAAGTACTTCAGACTCATCAGAATTGTTCAAGAAAGCAAACGCTTGCTGCTTCTCAAAGCAGATTACATCCGGTTAGCTTCATTTGACCTCACATTATCTTGACATATGTTTGAGCTCCAGACGTGAAGATTTTATATTGGCCATGAGGTCAGTCAGGGTCAGGACCTCGACACTGAACACGCACCCATCGGCTTCTCTGTCAGTATTCAGTCTGGTTTTGTTCTTGCAGGGCGAGTGATGCGTGAAACCTGCACATTCACATAAAAAACAATTCAATGCTAATTTCTGTCTGTCTGCCTAACTGTCTCTCTCTCTGTCAGTCTGTTTGTCTCTCTCTTATTGCTGTGTAAGTCTTTAAACTAAAATGTGTAATTTGTTATGCTGAAATACTTCAGGTTGAATAGGTTTAATATCTTTTTTTTAAACAGCTCTGTTTGGGTGAGTGTTTGGAACAGCCTGACACAGCATCTCTGTTTGGGTGAGTGTTTGGAACAGCCTGACACAGCATCTCTGTTTGGGTGAGTGTTTGAAACAGCCTGACACAGCATCTCTGTTTGGGTGAGTGTTTGGAACAGCCTGACACAGCATCTCTGTTTGGGTGAGTGTTTGGAACAGCCTGACACAGCATCTCTGTTTGGGTGAGTGTTTGGAACAGCCTGACACACTCTTGATTGGACGAGCTTCACTGAATCACCTCTGGAAATACTAGTGCTCGTGCATTTGTCAGGAAAACTAAAGACACCAGAACAGGTAAAGCAGAGTGGGTGTGGCCATGAGAAATGATACCGTCGAATAGAGAGGAAGTGACATAACAGGTCAAAAGGTCAGTGGAAGGGACCACTGCCTCATGCTTGCCACCCTGTCTGCGGCGTCTCAAACTTCAGCTTTACTTGAACCAAACAAACCAAATGATCACATGACAGCCTCACATGACTGAAACTTTTACTTTGTTTGACACGTCTTCCGCAGACAGGAAGTCCATTTGGCGCTCTCTTTTTGGTTTGTATAATAAAAAAAACAATAGGGCACAAGCTGTCTTTCTGTGTCAGTATTTTGTGCCTGTTTCATCATCTAGTAGGTTTTGTAACAGTACACAAGTTACAAGTTACAAGTGTATTGTCATTTCAGCCATATACAAGTACATAGTGAAATGAGACAATGTTTCTCCAGAACAAGGTGCTTCATAAGACAAACACTGAACATCACAGACATACAGGGCTACATAAATTAAACAAAGTACACCTCATGTCAGCAGGTCAAACAGTACGAGGAATCAGTCAGATCTGTAGCAGCTGTGCAGGACGAGTGAGGTACTTAAGTTTAAGTTTCATAGTTCAAATGGTTTGAGTTCTCAGTGGAGTTTCATTTAAGAATCTTCTTTGTTTCAGTTAAAACTTAAAAAAAAAAATTCCAGTTGATCTCCAGTTAATGTCATTGCTGTATAAGAGAAACAATTGAGATATTAATGAGAAAAGAAACAGCCATTCTGGCATTCACATATATGCAATGGTAAACTGGTAATATAAGTAAACCCATCATTCAGGTCCAAAGACCCATACAAGACACCCAGCATATGAAAACAGCTTTATCCGAA
Source organism: Botia kubotai (assembly GCA_036877585.1). NCBI lineage: Eukaryota > Metazoa > Chordata > Actinopteri > Cypriniformes > Botiidae > Botia > Botia kubotai. The sequence goes on from JAZGTI010007725.1 coordinate 9,129, forward strand.
CAGAGGTCAAAGGTTTAAGCACAGTTCCTAATGATGTACTTCCATTAAAAGAGCGTAGCAAACCCATTCTTCTAGTAACTGCATTAAAATGTGCTTGTCCTTATACCACCTTCCCTCAGGCACCTCCGCATGCAGCCGCTGGGGTGGGGTGGGGTGGGGGTCCTCCACGTGGAGATGTAGCTATTGTCATGTGGGTGACCGAGTCCCCCATTAGCATGACGGGTACCACAATGTGTCTTTAGGAGGGTCAGTCCCAAGTCCTGGTTGAAATATCACAATACCAGCGTAGCGATGCATTTCCCACGACCCTTCCACACACAGCGCTTCATTATGAGTCTCTTCCTCGTCTCTCCTCTGCTGTACTGCGGTCCAGCTCAAGGGTTTACAAACAGGGGCTCTTCTGCTGATGAAAGAGCGAGTCTGTGGTCTTTAGATACTGACCTCAAACAGCTATTACTGCTAGAACAGTGACCTGCACATACATACAGGGTAAATTAGCTTTCAAAGTATTCATGTCTTTTATTACTTGCTTTTATTAATTTTTTAAAAGTATGTGTGCATATTTTTACTCAACTGCTCATGTGATGAGTTTTTGTTGCCTCTGTTATCTTGTTAATTTAGCTGTTGTTCTTTTGTGGATATCACATATAGATCCAGAGTCGTAGAAAGAAATTCTATGGCACAAGTATGATTAGCATAGGTCAAACATTGTTGAGATCACACACTGAGAGATGTTCCAGTACTTTTCTGAGGAGAAAAATCTAACAAAGCCTGTTTTCCACTAGATCTCCGAGAAACAACTGACATATTAAAGAGATCTGATGTGTTTCTTCAGCATGCAGTGAATGAGCCTGCAGCTCTGCTGACCACCTGTCTGATTTCTGCAGGATAAACGTGCCAGTCTCTTACTCAGTCTCACCTCGCTCACGTCCAGAATGACCAACAGCAGTTCAGTATTAAAGCAGAACTTTCTAGAGAGCATCTTTCTCTGGGTTTTATTCAGACAGAAAGGAAGAGAGTGAGAACTGATGGAGAACTGAGGTGTTGCTCCATGAGAAGTAATTGTATTTGTGTGCTTGTTGCCCCTGTGTGGCACTGTCCCCCCCGACTGTTGCCCCTTAACCACGGTAACAGATTGGCATGCATAGCTAACAGAGTTGATTGTCTGTGGCTCTTTGTATCGGCCACAAACCCCGCGAGAAACCCTGATTACAGAGTTTGGCATGCCACCCGATCCAGTTTTTGGAACGGGCCTCTTGTACATCAGCCACAAGCATAATGTGAAATGAATTCTCCGCACTCACCGGGTAAATTCATTTTAAACACTTTACCCCCGCCAAACAATGGCCACCGGCTATGCCTGTTATCTGCCGATTTATCAGGCAAAAGCCCAGCAGAATCTGGCAGTGACAGTCCAGTGGAAGTGTGAAAGTGGAAGCCAGAGTCTTGGCACGGGCAGCAGACCGCGGGTGCACAGATGACTTTAAATGCAGCACTGTGCAGTCCTTCTATTCACCATCGTCCCCTTGATTCTTGTCAGGATGAAACAAAAGGCGGCTCACGGCTATCAGCATCTGTCTTCAATCTTTATGACTTCACGGCTGAAATGATTTTCCCATTAGCGGGATTCAGAGAAACTTTCACACACTCATGTGTCTCTTCTGTGTTTAACTGCATTATATGCTAATCTTTAAACATCAAGTTCCCATGAAATGCCTGTTTATCAGTTCATCAATAAGAGGTCCTGAGGTGGGGTCATTGCTTTCATCTAATTGACTACTTTCATAAAAGTATTTTTCATTTTCATTAAAACACGAATGTTCATGCCCATAATTCTCTTCAGCCAAACAACATGAAGGACTACAAGATCACATCTAAAAGCTTCTATGTTGACCATGTTGCTGTTGCTGTTGATCTGTTAATGTTCTTGTGTTAAGTGAATTCTTTCAGTTTAATTGTAGTGCTGTAAATTTCTTTCATTCCTGTCATTCCAGTGCAACCAGTCAACCAATCCAGTGGGCGTGGCCAGTTTATTTCACTAGAGTTCTGTTTTTAGATTTTTCCTCTTTGTTTGGTAATATCAAAATGAAGCACTAGTGTTAGTAAAAATACAAAACAGAGACTAACTTCACATGAAAGCTGATGAAGTTTTGATGACCGTCAGTGATCAGTCAAACACAACAACATCTGATGTCATCTGAGGACACAGACCAGACAAATCCCATCAGCACACACACACACACACACACACACAGAGTCATCCAACCACAAAACAACATAATGAGAATCATTCATGTTTATGAATCCTTAAAACTGATGTGATGTTCCCCAGCACAAGACACAAATACACTGAAAAACACGGCAGACATCAGCATTCATCTGATGAATGAGTGGCCAGAGAGAAGGAAATTGAGAGCAATGCGTAAAAGCACAACACAACAGGCAAAGCACAACAGCAGGACTGTGTGTGTGTGTGTGTGTGTGTGTGTGTGGTCTATAGGTCATCTTCTTAACGGGCTGCTACAGCCCTGAGAACAGTTGCCCAACAAACACACAGCATCCCAGCAGCCCCTGCTGTCTTCCTCTTAGCCTCAGACACTCACCAGCTCATGCACAAACAGCCCTAAAAACCTTCTTCCCTCCCACTGGCACCTGATCTCTCTTCAGCAGGTCTGTTGTGGGGTGACATTCATGCAGTGTGACTGACAGAAATGTTTGCATATACCAAAAGCTGATCATCATTAAAATCTCATGTAATTGAGTTTCTTGCACTGTTGTACATTATAAAACTGATTTTTTCACAGTTATCAAGGTTTGTCAAAGATGGCTA
>JAZGTI010007726.1:0-16706 GCA_036877585.1 Botia kubotai
ACACTGAGGACTGGCGCCCGCGGACCGGAACCTCACAGTCCAGATCGTTTCGTATCCTGGCACAGATCACTGGAACGGAGTCTGAGCTCGGTGAGAAATTGATTTAATTCTATTACACATTTTGTGTTGTTTTTATTATATGAGCTGAGGGCAAAAATATCACAGAAACAAAGAAACTGGCCTACACAATAAATGTATCTAATGTATTATTACCTCTGTCATATTAAGCATGAAAAAATCAAGTTATTTCTCTTTCACAGATCGACCAAAAGAGGATGAATCTACAAAGACAACAAAGTGAGTTTCTCAGCTCTGTGTTTTCTGTGTTGCGAGTGTTCTGTGAAGTGTGTGTGTTCTGTAATTTATCTGTGATGTGAGTGTGTGTTCTGTGATGTTTTTGTGTTTTCTGGCTGGCTGCGTGTGTGTGTGTTTGTGGTGATGTTTTTGTGTTTTCTGGCTGGCTGCGTGTGTTTGTGGTGATGTTTTGTGTTTTCTGGCTGGCTGCATGTGTGTGTGTTTGTGGTGATGTTTTGTGTTTTCTGGCTGGCTGCGTGTGTGTGTGGTGATGTTTTGTGTTTTCTGGCTGGCTGCATGTGTGTGTGTTTGTGGTGATGTTTTGTGTTTTCTGGCTGGCTGCATGTGTGTGTGTTTGTGGTGATGTTTTGGTCAGAGGTGTGTATTGCTGAATGGTGTTTGTTTGTTAAAGGCTGGTTTTGCTGTGGCTTCATATTTTGTGGTATTTCTGTCAAGCTCTTGAATTGAGTGTACTCAGCATGCACACACAACAATGAAACACTGATCGTGTGTGTGATATTGTGCGTCTTACAGCCCTGTCTTACAAACTGGCTGATCAGTTTTGCAGTATTGTATATGTGAACTGGTTGTGTGTGTGTGTGTGTGTGTATGCATCAGTTGCTCTGATGGTCTCACACTGAATGATTTGCTAGTTTGCTGTGTGATAACATGTTTTGTGTGGGTAAAGTTGTTTGTGAGAGCTTATAGTTTCACCTCCTTATGAATGTTAGCTTTGTAGTCTTAAATTCAATCAAATACAATCCGCCACTTATGAGATTCTGCTGTAGTTTGGATGCTGCCTTTCTAGTGCAGTAAAACAGCAAGGGAGTTGATTATGATTTGAAACAAACAGTAGACAGTAAGTTTAGTGCACTGGTCTATTCTGTCTGCATGGCTGCACTAATAATAATAACTCACTTCTGAAGATCTCAACACATTCTCTTTTAAAAACACATCCCTTCTCTCTCACTTTCCCCCCATCTCTCTCTCTCTCTAATTCTCTCTCTCTTTCTCACTCTTCTTCCTCTTTTCCTCTTCTTGGTGATCAGGGTGGTGAAGATGAACCCTAAGATCGGACCCAGATATCATAACCTCAGAGACTGGCACCACGATGTTTCTGCTCGAACCCTTAATGTTCTCAGTCTGGTGTAGTGTGTGTGTGTGTGTGTGTGTGTGTGTGAGAATGAGTGTGTGTGCGGGTGTGAGAATGAATGAGACTGAAGTTTGATCAGATATTGCAGTTACTGTACACAGCAGTTACTGTAAGAACATAAACAAACAGGAGAGTTTAAAAGAGTGTGTTGATCTGAGGCAGTGAGTGAGATGTAGCAAAACTCTGTTCTTGGGGATTTCATTCTTTTAAAGTTCATTAGTTCTGAATGACACGTGTGGTTTGGATAATACAGTATTTACTTCTTGTGATGTTCTCATCATCTTTTTGCTGTTTGGTTGTTGCTTCACCAATGTTCCAGGTTCAGTACAAGTGAAACATCTGTGATGTGCTGTTGAGAAATTATTACGACTCTTCTCTCAATAAAAATCACATTGTCCATCTTTTGCAAGAATGTTAAATCTGATAAATGATCAACTTTTACACTAACAAGCTTGTAGACATGGACTAAAATGCAGAAAACTGTTAAGATTTAATGATCTTGTATTAAACCCGAAACATTTCTTTGCTTCCTAATTTCTGTGTATGTTTAGTCCTTCAGTTGGTTTTCCCTATAAAGTAAAATGAGAATAAATGTTGGCTGTATTTTCTGAAGAGTTTTCTCATTATTTCTGTGTGTTTCTGTCTGTATCTCTCTCTCGTCCGACTATAAATCTGCAATAAAAGACATGTCAGGTTCACACTCTGTATGTGCACATTTTCATGAGTACAGCAGTCACACAGAATAATTCACTAGAAATGATAAACTGTTGTAATAAGATAAACAGCTGTAGTTGATTCACTAACTCTTCTCGTACTCTTCTCGTTTTAATTTAAAATAAAAAAATTGTATCCATCAGAATTTGATTGGATCAAAAACTGTTAAAAGTTATAGTATTACTGGTTAATATTATAACTACAGTATAGGTTACGTCAGCAGAGAAAGTCTTGATAAAAGATTATAAAATACTTCTATAAATATCATAACAACACCATGAGGTTCGTTTCTGGCATTTCTTTAGGATGCAGCAGTTCTCACACGTCACCACGAGGTGGTGTCAGAGAGCAACACTGGCTCTTTCTCTGCATGTATGTGGACTAGCAGACAGCGCTACTGTAACTCCACAAGCTTGTTTTACAGGTATAATCAAGAAGATTAGATCGATTTTATATTCAGATTCATTCTGTAGAATAACCTGCCTGTAGATTGTGTGCATTATTTTAGGGTTTCTAAACCCTAATTTTAGGGTTCCAGCATCCCAGTTTAACCCCTGGACGTGAACTGTCACTGGAACAGCCTCAGTCATGCATGAGACTGTGTTCTGCCCACAAATGCACACAGAGAGATTGATGTTAAATGAACTTTATTCTTTTAAACTTTATTAAATGAATGTTCCTTTGTCTGGTAATGTAGTGCTTAGAAATGAAGTGGAAAAATCAAATATTTTTTATTGACCTATTGAGATACAAGTACTGTGAATATATGAAATAACATTTCCTGAGGTATATTTCTAGTGCTTCTCATATACTGACAGTAAGCAGTTCATGTGAGGTCCACTGCTCCATGTTCTGCTTTTAGTGCTGACACATCAATTCTCATGTGCATCTTTCCTGTGGTTGTTTGTGTGCCGGGCAAACTGCAGCGGTAATTTGACAGAGTCCTGTGGAGTGTTGATGTATTGTGATGAAGCAGATACAGTATATGATCATTTAGCAGTATAACAGACTCACAGACAGACAGATTTATCCCGTCATCTGCTGAGTTGAACAGATTATGCTTGTGTGTGTGATGTAGCACTTCCTGTGTTGGGTTATTATGCCTCTCTCATTACATTAGCCTCCTGTGCTGCTCCGCTCTGATTGGATCATTTCCTCTGTAATGAATCTGATTGGCTCAGATTATTAATGATCTGTCCCACAGCTGGAGAGACATTACAAGAGAAAGTGTTTCTGTTTTCTGTTCTACCTCTGTGTCTATGTGTGGTGTGTCTGTGTGTGTGTGTGTGTGTGTGTGTGTGTGTGGTGTGTCTGTGTGTGTGTCTGTGTATGTGTATGTGTGTGTCTGTGTATTGTTAATTACTCATTCATGTGCTGTATCCTGCTTTCATTCATAGTTATCTTATTCCAGTATTTTCCTTGTTTTTCTCTGTTTTGTTTATAAATGAATGTTGCTTCTATCCTGTATTTGGAGGATTAGAAGAGCAACTTAAAAAAGTTATGGAATTAATTAAAAGTTGATTTAAAAACACAAAATGTATATAATTAGCCTTCTAAAATGTTAAATCAATCATCTGAGATGAAATATTTATGACATACAGTACATCATGACATATTTAAGAGGTATTCAATTCCTGCTCAATATGTAGTTTCATATTATAATGAAATAACAGATTCCTTTATAAATGTAACTGTAATGTTTGCATAGAATTTTTAAAAGCATTTGCCAGTGAGTGTTTCTGAAGTACATTAATTTAAATTCTCTTACATTCAGTTTTGGCTGTTATTCATTTTCTGATTCAGTGAAGATATTGTAATGTGACACTGAGTTTGATTCATTCCTTCATACCTGTAAATTCTGCCTGTGCTTTTCCGTGAAGCTGTGTGGATGGTTTAGTTTGGAATATCCCCTCAGCAGCCGGATTCATAACTGAAGGGCATTTTTTTGGGTTGCTATGACAGCTGTTGCCATAACATTCTGTCTCCGGTGGCTTTTAATTAGGCAGGAGAGATTTACAGAACACAGTTGGCACAGTGGAAAATTGAGCTGGTTTGTTTGTTTGGGTATAAAGGAGTGTGTGTGTGTGTGTGTGTGTGTGCGTGTGTGCATGTGTGAGTTGGCCACCCAAGATTTCACAACACTCAGAGCCAAACATATGTCTCTCTGCCCATCAATATTCGCTTCCTGTCCCTCTCTCAGCCAGCACAAACTGACCTGTGGAACATTTAATGAGGGTTGTTATGGAACGTCTCTCTATACTGTAGGTACAGTAAGAATTCAGAGCTGTGACTCTGAGCTGTGTACTTGTTGGCTGTGTTCTGAATTGAATACTAGCACACTGCACTGTATATACTGTACACTGTAAATGCACACTGTAAAAACAGCTGGTGATTTGGCGATGTCAATAATGTGCAGTGCTGTGGGTCCCCAGGACTTATAACTAGCTTAGTGTTTAAAAACAATACGTGTCTCTGGAATGTCCCAGTTTACACAGCTAGTAAACGTGTGTGTGTGTGTGTGTTTGTGTGTGTGTGTGTGTGTGTGTGTTCTCACAGTGAGGATCTTGAGGAGTCCAGTGCTTCTGTCACCTGTTCTGTTAAGACCATGATCAAAGGCCCAGCAACACCTGTGCGAAACACAGCAGGTGAGACACACACTCACACACAGTGACCGCAGCTCCTCTGAATATCACACCACAGGAAGAAACCACAATGTCATTCTAATAAGTGCTGTGTTAGTATATAATGCTGCCTTCACCCTCTTATATATATATAAATAAACTGTGTGTGTGTCTTTTGATAGGTCTTGTAACTCCCACTTTTGGAGATGTGAACAATAGTACACCTTTGGGCCCCACCTTGGACCGCCCCATGCCCCGCCCACACCCCAAAGACGAAGCTTCATTGGTCCAGATGGCAGAACACATCCCTGCTGGAACACGCACACCTATGTGTGCTCACTGCAACACGGTCATCAGGTACACACACACACACACACACATGCAGTGTCTGAAAACATCCTAAAGACCAAAATAAAGTGAGAGCCAAAATCTATAGAAAACATGAGGGAGTGTTTTGTGCACTTACAAAAAGGTGCTTCTTGATGCCATTTTTAAAGAACCATTTTCCATACAGAACCTTTAACATCCACAGAACATTAAAAGGTTCTTTGTAGAGGAAAAGGGTTCTTTAGACTATAAAAACCTAAGAAATAAGTTGTTCTTTTAAGAACCTTTGACTTAACGGTTCTTCTATAGCATCACTGATAGAAGAACCTTTTGAGAACTTTCATTTTTCAGAGTGTATGTAGATTGTACCACATCACACTTATGATGTTCTCTGATGAAAAGTCTCAGGCCACTTTCACTCAGGAAATGAGATGATTCGTTAAAGAGCAGAACAAAAGCTGATATTTAATAACAACAGTCATTCTAAACTCTCCACTGACGTCCACAGTAAAGGACAGACACATTACTCAAAGAGAAACACACACCTGTGTAACACACACCACACACAACAGACAGAATATCACACACTCGCCATGTAAAATGAGATCTGAAAGCACAGACTATCTGCGTGTGAGTGTGTGTGAGTGTGTATAAGGGGACTGTGCATCAGTCACAGATGACTGTACTGTTAAAATCATTAGCCTTAATTAAACAAATGAAACCCTAAATACTTACTGTACTCCACATGACAGTAAATGTTACAGCAGACTGAAAACACTGTACTCTGTTTTAGCTGTATGCTAAAGAATGTGTGGAGAGTCAGCAGTTATCAGCACAATGATTCTATAATGCTAAAGGAGAACAATGTAAGATAGTATTGTTTTCACCACAGGCTCTTGCTAAATGAAACATGACTGTCACGTCTTTGGTTTCTGTGACACTGAAACGTGCTTGACGTGTTCTCAAAACTGACACTTCAAATTATAAATCAATATTATGAACTTACTGTTACGTATCGAAGTACTTCCTGTAGCTCAACTGGTACAGCATTGCATTAGCAGGGCAAAGGTTGTGGGTTCCAGTCCCAGCGAACACACATACATATTAAATGTATGACTTAAATACACTGAAAATGAAAGAGACTGTTCTGAACACTGATTTGTACTGTTCAATAAAAAATGCTTTTGTTCATTTTTAACTCAAACATTTTATATATTGCAGCTTTACATATTACAATGTTGAAAATGTTTAGTTATTTAATTAAACTTAATTGCAGAAATCTCAATGAATAGTTGTTCAATGCCATATTGTTATTTTGGTTTTTGTGGCATCATGAATTTCAGATTTTCCCCTCACCAAAACTACACCAGAAACCTTTTCCTTCTGCCTGCCACATCTGAAATAAAACGATTTTATTTACCAATATCACTAGTACAAAAGTTTGACCCTGTAAGAGTCAGTAAACTCTAGTGCAGAACCATCACTGTATTTAATGCACACTGCATAATGCACACAAGCACTATGTTTTTGTTGCATGTGTTTGTGTCGTTCAGGGGCCCGTTTCTGGTGGCGATGGGGCAGTCGTGGCACCCGGAGGAGTTTACATGTGCACACTGCAGCGTGTCTCTGAGTGAGCTGGGGTTTGTTGAGGAGCAGAGCTCTGTGTACTGCCAAAACTGTTATGAAGAGTTCTTTGCTCCCACCTGCGCACGCTGCCAATACAAGATCCTGGGAGTCAGTGAGAGTTTCATAAACATGAAATACAATCAGTCACAAACTACCTGACACACACTTTAGTATTTGGCTCAGTTATGCACATACAATGCATAACTGTTACGTATCGAAGTACTTCCTGTAGCTCAACTGACCACATACAGGGTCAGTTGTGGTCTAGTGGTTAGAGAGTTGGACTTGTGACCAGAAGGTCACCAGTTCGATTCCCAGCAACTGAGGTGTCCTTGAGCAAGACACCTTAACCCTCACTGCTCCCAGTGTGTCACTGGTCAATTGTAAGTCGCTTTGGATAAAAGCGTCTGCTAAAATGAAGAACAATCACGCACACAAACTTGTTAATGTGTCGTTTAGGATGGTCAGAACATTCATCTGGTATTTTCTTTTGGTTTGCATGTGTGTGATGATGTGTAAAGGTGATGATGTTGTGTAATACATAACAGGAAGTGATTAATGCCCTGAAGCAGACCTGGCATGTGTACTGCTTCCTGTGTGCATCCTGCCAGCAACCAATAAGAAACGACACTTTTCACCTAGAGGAAGGAGAACCGTACTGTGAGAGAGGTACACACACATATTTATTATCTATCTAACATTCCATATGGGGACATTCTATACACTTCTATTGTTTTTATACACACCTAGTTATACACTAGAACCTAACCACTCTAACCCCAACAGAAAACTATAGCTGCTATATTTCTACAGTGTGTTTACAAATCAGGACATCCCCAAAAGTACTTTTTCAGATTCATCAGGTTTTGCTCACTTTTGGGTACAAATTCATGCCCAATATATAGTTATGTAACCCCCCCACCCACACACACACAGAAGATTTGTTTTTCAGTCATGGGAGTTTCTCTTGACTTCTGTTCTGTTTATACCCTCAATCTGCAATCTGACATTTTCACAGAGACATTATTTAGTATGTTTAATAAATGCTTTTCCACATGGGGATCGTAGGCTGTCCCCATAATGTAGCTGATATCAGGTTTTACTAACCTTGTGGAGACATTTGATCCCCACAGTCTAGGCCACCCCGCCCCCCCACACAATCTGAGCTTTTCACATTAATTGTATACCTTACTGTATTCCTATCTAACAAGAAACATTCTTAGAACATTGGCTAATGTTCTCTAAAAGTTCTCTCAAAGTGATCAAACAATTCTTGCAGTAATATTTGTTATATATCATATCAAAACTGTTATTCTTAAGCTGTTAGTGGAACGCTACAGAAAATGTTATAAAAAAGTTTGAATAAAGTTCTTATAACCAAACAGTAACTTTAATATAAAATTAATATAAAATTGTTAACTGGGTAACAATCGATTTCTGTGTATTTATGGCTCTTATTTTAGGAAAAACATGTGACGTAAATGCGCTGAGACATGAATGAGCAACCACTGAGAAATAACATGTTGTGTTACTGTGAAGACATTGTGTCAGTGTGTTTGTAATTGTTTTCACTGTGTTTAGATTATTACAGTCTGTTTGGGACGGGATGTCGTGGTTGTGATTTCCCAATAGAAGCAGGAGACAAGTTCTTAGAAGCTCTGGGCTTCACCTGGCATGACACCTGCTTTGTGTGTTCAGTATGTGTGTTCAGGTATATTTTTAAATGTTTGTGTATGTAGTTGTTATTGTGTGATTGATGTTTGTTGTGTTGTGTCTTCAGGTGTGCAGTGTCAGTCTGGAGGACCAAACGTTCTTCTGGAGAAAAAACAAACCCCTGTGCAAGAAACACGCACACACGCTTCAAATATAAAAATATCATGTTTGAAGTATGAGCAGAAATGTTGAAGGACATACATTTACAAAACAGAGCCTAATAATCATAATAAAAGCAGGCTGTGAAGTTCAGAGCTGTGTTGAGAAGGCTGGGTTTGGTTTGATATGACTGATGTGGGGGGTAAAAACTTAAACTGGAACGTTGATGGTTTTGATGGAGAAGTTCAGTTCTGACACTGGCTGGAAGGTGCTCATCTCTCTTTCTGTCATTTACTGCAAGGTGTGTGTTATTTATGAAATGACAAGAAAAAACACTGAAAGAGAAAGAAATCATTATTATATCTGACACTGCCAAAACAGAGACACCCTGTCACACTCCTATAGAAAACTTCACACATTTCACCATCTGAGGACGTGCTGAGTGGAAATCAGATGTTTGTATCAGACTTACTTTCATTCTTCATTAATCGTAACTTTTATTACACCAAGATATTTTAAACGCTCAGATCACAATCTTTCTTTGACTATATCATATAAAATGCTTTTGTTTTAATGCTTGTTACTGTATTGTTAATGATAATGAAAGATTGGATTTTTGTTTTCTGAAAACCGTAACTCTTGTTAGCTCTGTTGTGTTATAATAAAAATCAAACAATAATTTGTCATCCATTCAGTATTTTTCTTTCCATCATCACAGAGGTCTTCTAACAGTATTTATTTGAGGAGGGTTCAGGACTGGTGTCAAAAACACCCTACATATAAATATTAACACTACATAAACATCCAGCGGCAGGCTAAATCACTCAGAACACCTATGACATCACATAGCAACACCCTGGCAACCACCCACAACAGTCTACTATATGAATAATAGATGAGTGAATAATAGATGTTAGTGAAGTTCAGGGTTTTAGTGTCTCAGATGATCAAAACAGAAGAGCGGTTATAACATCTGTATGACACGTTCTCCTCTCCACACAATGACAGATCTTATTAAAAACAAACGAAATCATGTCAGTGTTCAGCTTTGTGATCTGGTCTCAATGGAGAGAGAGAGAGAGAGTATAACACGATTCTCCTTCAAAAACTGTAGCGGTGTCATAATATCAGGTGATGATACTGAGGTACAGACAGACAGAAGCCCCTCTCTTACTAAATAAACTAGTTGCTTTCTCCGACAGTGAATGGGTTGGTGATGCAGCGGGTGAGCGCGCGCCGCCGGTAGTCGGTACAGTGGAGTTAGCGCGCGCGCTGGGGATCACGAACACACACCGTTCACACGAACCCACGACATCTGAGGAGCTTTCAGAAGAACCAGCGGGGATCTTCAGCTCGGGAAAGGTAAGAGTGCATTGAAACTTTAAGATTTCAGAAATGAACGGAGAGGAACCGATCAGATCGCTGTGTTTGCGATCTCTGTTCCACAATACATCTCGTTGAAAATTAACGTTGCGTTTATTCACAAAACCATTTGGCAACATATTACAAATGTAGAGTTCGCTTCTTTCTCTGCGTGTGTTTCATTTGTGCATGAGATACAACACACGCCTTTGGTTGAAGTCGCAGGAAATCTGATGTTGTCGCAAGAATGAAAACGATTCTTGGTGTTTGTAAACACTTCGCATTACGTGTTACTGTAATGAACAACATCACATTAATAATGATAAATCAGCATTTATAATGACACGCTGTTCAGTAATCTTCTGTTATACGAACACAACTTTATTTCTCCGTTTAGCGTTGTGCAATATTAGAATATCTGTTGCTGTATGTTTCTTCGTCTGTTTGCAGTGTGTGTGTGTGTGTGTGTATATATTTTGACCAGCAGGTCAGGTGTGCTGAAATATGATACAGAGAGAAAAACTTGCTCTGATAAGACCTGAACTCTCTCAATCATGACAGCCTGTATCCTAAAGAGGCTAATCTCAACACCAGACTCTCTCCACACATAATAGTGACTGTTTGTGTCCGTCAGACCGCTTGCTTGTGACCTGTGAATCTTATCTGCTATAGAAATGAAAACAAACTGAAAATCTCACATGCTTATTCACTTCAACACAGAATTAGCTATTCAGGTGTAATGTATCGACTGAACGCATCATTTTATCTTTCATTTTTAAAGTTCTGTCAGAATTACACAAGTGGAAAAAGAATATTCTGGAGAATATATGCTGTTCATATAATACAATAGAAGTAAATGAAAGTGAATGAAAAGTAAGACGCTGTAGAAGCTTTTGTGTTTTACGAATGAAATACGAGCCTTTTGATTTGGAAAAATATGAGCTTGAGTGATGACACAGGTTCATTTTTATGTAAACTATTTCAGAGTATTTTATAACTCTTTCAGTGTTTAAAATAATGTGTAGAACAGACACTTGCAGTATTAGATCAAGTATAGAAATAGGTGTATTTGGTTTCACAGTATAATCGTGTGTTTCTGATTCCAGCAGTATTTTGATGTGCACAAGCATTAAATAACAATACTTACTGTGTTCTGTGTGATATCAAAACAAGTTGACTGATACAGCTATAGGCCCAATGTCACGCTTGAACAGAGAAACCCTAAACTATGTGAGCTTTCCCATACACACACACACCCTGCAAGAGCTAACCAGCTCCAGCTGCGTGTCAGTGTGTGTTATGTGCAGTTCATGTTGGAGAGTGTGTGACCATATGGCATAAAGCGTCCAATTCTTACCTCACCCCCCCACCTTTCATCATGAGACCAGGCAGGAAAGACCCAACAAGAGGCCGGAGTCGAACAGCAGATGTGTGTGTGTGTGTGTGTGTGTGTGAGAGAGAAGGAGAGGAGGATGGAATGTGTGTGTGTAGCACACCCTGTGCACATTCTACATTGCAGGCGCTCAAAGTCGACAAAACAAGAACACTTCTATGATCATCAGTGACATCCACACTGGCAGCATGCATAGTGGACTCAACTAGAACGCTCTCCCTATAAACATCAAAGTGTGGGAAGATGTCAAAACTGGAGTGCTACTGTTTGAATGAACAAAACTGTCTACACAGCAAGCATGCCAGCTTGATGAACGTTACACCACTGTCTATGCTGCAAGTGTGTGTAGTGAATAAAGCAGAATATCTGCCGTGCAGACAGTCGGTTTTCTTAACAGAACCCGTAACAGTATTTAATATCAACCTTTAGCATATTAATGGTAGGTTAGCCATTTTCAGAGAGACTAGCAACAACGAGCTAGCTTTGTTCCATTAGCTAGCTTTGACTGACCCCCCAACACTTTAGCGACTTACAAATGAGGGAGCATGTAAGCATTTTTCCTTAGAAGCCAACAATAAGCTACGTCTACAAATGCATGTTTACAAGTACAAGTATGAGTAGAGTTGAATACAGACATTGGTTACACTATTCAAAAATTGACAGTAGCAAAACGTTCAATATGATGACAGCAGTGACTGTGTGAGGATTTGTATAGCAGTATATTAAGGTAGTATGTAGGGTGAGTGTATGATGATGGTTGAAAGTCTGTTTTTATTGTATTTGATTGTGTGTTTTTTGCCTCACAGGTCATCTGTATTCTGACTGGCTGCAGGCTGGTTATGAGCATGCTTCATCAGTAAGGTGAAGAGTTTCAGGTGGGTTATGATGAGAAATTACATACATTTGTATTCAGTGGTATATTGAGACTCGTTGAACTTGTTTCAGAAGTTATATTTCTCAGATGATCCATCATTCATAGCTCAGAAATTATTTTAATTTGACATCATTAGATTAATATTAAAAGCGTGTCAGGGCTGATTTTTCTTAAATTGTGTTTTTTCTGTGTCAAATGTGAAGCAGGCATTGTACATTTTCAGTCATATCAGTTATTGAAAGCTTTATTGCCTGACAGTGTTGGTCAGTGTTTGTATATCTGTGTGTCTTTAGAATAGAGCTATAAAATAAATAAGGATTGTGTCGCTCAAATAATTTGGTTTTGAAACTTTTGTTTGTTCATGAGATCTTAACAGAATCTGAGCACCATATGAAGAGACTTTGAGATCTGCAGGAGAGATGTGAGATTTCAGGGGTGGTCTTCTCAGGAGAACATCATCAGAACATCTCCATCTGATCATATTTCTGAAACAATTGAGATATTAACAAGATCTCATTTGTGATATTTCAGTCGTAGTTCTGACAGGCCCTGAAACTCTGGTGAACTCGACTTGACAGATCTACAGATTTAAAGCATTTGAGAGCTCCAGATCTGCAATCTGGAATTTAGCAGGTCTATAAAGACTTCAGGTTTACCGGAGTGATTTATCATACAGGAAATAATGTTATCATGACACATTCCTCAGGTAATATACGATCACACACACACCTCCCGTTGAACTGTCAGGTGTGTGTGTGTGTGTGTGTGTGTCTGCAGGGCTGATATTATCCCATGCTGAAAGAGATAGAGATCAAGAGGAAATTGAGCCATTTAAATCCCAGAAGCACTTTATGATTAATGGCTGTCAGATATTGTTCTGTGTCTCTCTGAAAGCTTTTGGCCACCAGCCGAATAAAACACCACAAACTCACACACTCATAAAAGTCTGTCGTTTTCTATTGTCCTAAAGCTCTGCCATCCAGCAGCTACAGGAGCACATGACCCAAATCTCATATCACAGTACCGTTTCATATATATATATATATATATATATATAAATATTGTTATTTTGGCTAGATATGATGACAGATGGTTTGTATATTAAATAACTGTGTTAATGCAGTTAACGCAGTGGCAGTGAGTTTTGTGGTTGGAAAAACGCATGTCCTGCTGTGCTCGTATGTGTTTCTGATTGGCTGATAGGGTATGCTGCTGTACCCCCCAACCCCCACACACACACCAGCACTAATATCTGCCAAACAGCTTGTGCTATTTGTTGCTAGTTGACTTTCATTACTTCCTGGCAGAGCTCAAAATTAACAGTCACCAAACATAAGTAAATAAAATGGCTGTTGATCAGTTAATGGAGCATTATTGGAAATGTGTAGTGTTTAGTGTAGTGGTCACTAAACTATCAGACTGTTCATAAATAAAGATCATAAATAAACATCCCATTGTTAAATGCAAAATTCAGTTTTATGGCCAGTAGAAATCTTTCTTAATTTATGCAAATCATGTAATGGCAAAAGGTCACCTATAATAAATAATGATGATTGCAGTTTGCTGAGGCAGTTTTCAGTGTTTGAGTGCTACAGCAGTTATAATTATTTATAGTTACAATGCTATAAATAATATAATCGTGTAAATAATAAGGTGCACTTGACTACATTACACATCTGAATATGTGCCACAAACATTCTTTTCTATTGTAATGAATTACACTGCCATTATCACGAAAAATATTCATAAACATATATCCTGTGAATACGGCACATTCTATAAGCTGTATTTTACCTGTATTTTCAGTTATATAGTCTGTGCTGTATTTTTTACATTGCATTGTTTTGTTCATGGTTTTAAATGTAATGATTTTAAATTGAAAGCGTTATGTATCGTTATGACCCAACAGTTAAAAATCACTGTAGATATTACCATCAGCATATGATGTTAGTAAGCGATGTGTTCTTCACTGATGTGCAGCGTGTAATGGGCTGCTGAATTCACTGTGTTGAGAAGTATTGCTGATCGCCTCTATTGTTCAACAGTATCTCCTCCTGTTCACACACAGTAGTGGCTTTCAACAGACTGAGTGTTTTTCTGTGTTAAAGCTCTGAGTGAAAGAAGAGATTTGGAGTATAATCCTACACACACACACACACACACACACACACACACAGACTTCTGAGGGAATCCTTTAAGTTTCCAAGGTGACCGGTGTTCTGGTGTTCAGGATTACAGCCAGTCAACCTCTTCAGACGGATACAGAGTTTAAACCGTGTCTGATGAAGAGCCTATCAGATGCCCCTCTCTCTCTCTGAGGTGTTATCTGGAGACGTGGTGAACCGTCGGCAGTTGTTCAGCTGTCTGGAGGTTTGGACAGGTTTGTCGTGATTTTGTACTCTGTGCCAGACGTTCTTTTCAAAGAGGCTCTTTGTGCTGCATTGCTAATTTTAGCTCCGGAATATTTTACCCGACTGCCGAACAGGGCAGCTGTAAAAGCCAGTGCACTGTGAAGTCTTTGACCCGCGGGTCAGAACAGACTGAGGTGCGTCTGTGTGTTTATTCCTGAGTGTATTAGCAGGTTTGCTATTTTATTCCTCTGGCGTGTTAATAGACACACCTAGTCCTGTGCAGTTTATATTTATTGCTTAATTAGTGGTGTTTGCTGAGGCCAGCGTCACTGATTTATACAGGGTTAGAGATTTGAACAAACCGGAAGTCGTTCATTTTTAAGTCATGGGTTGTGTTGATGTAAGAACCTGAGGCAGAATTTCACTGAGACGTGGAGGTGGCCTCTTTTAGCCAGTAAGAAAACACATAGCAACAACCCAGATTACCCTAGCAACGGCATAGCAACATACAGCCACTCAGAACACCCTTGCAAATGCATACTAACTGCTTCAAACTTCTTAGCAATTGCATAACAATGCCCTGGCAGCCCCTCAAAACACTACTAGCATTGTAGCGGTAAGTTTTGCACCACTCATATTTTGTTCAGAAAGTGTAGCTGTTTACTTCACTCATAATGTTGTAAGTGTGCCTGAGAAAGAGAGAATGAGTCTGCATCTGGTTTTCTTAGCTGGTCTGAGATGAAAACCGGATTCCTGTGGGCTTACACGGTGACACCTGTGTGAGTCATTCAGGTTTATATGCAGGGAATTGTGGGTAATCGCAACAGAAAGTGTACAGCTGACACGTTGAAAAGCTGAATGTCACGACACACTGCTGGACTGTTAGCGTTCTTGTGTTGTCATATATGGCAAATGAGAATGTCCATTGTTTTCATGACTGTAACACTGAAGAGGGTAATTAATGACTGTAATTAATGAACAGTGTTTTTAGTAATTGTTTAGCAATTTTAGTACATCTTTCCACATGTCATTAAGACACTGTGGCAGAATGCAGTACAAACATTTCGTCAAAAGATTGTGTTGTGCTATATTTAAAATAAATTGGTTTAATATTTGTTGAACTAATTCTAGAACTTTTATACATTTAACCGATTGAACATACATTATATACATTTAACACTGAACATATTGTTATAATTCAGTGTGTGATGAAGTGAGCTGAGAATATAAACAAATTATTTGTTTTTGTACTGCACTTAAAGGCACTTCACCTCTCTCTCTCTCGCTGTCTCTCTGTGTCTGATTGGTGGAAACAACATCACAAACATCACAAATCAACAACATCAGGCAGCTAATAATCCACCAGTAACTGATGTCTGATAATAACTATAATAACTGATAACTTCATTTTTTATAAATGACCCTTGACCTCAGTGGAAGTTTATGCACTTTTAGAATGATGTTATTCTGAAATCTTTGAGCTAGTTGAATGTTTCATGGGTCAGTTAGAATTGATTTTAATATGGGTGTGTTTTTCAAGTGTAGTGTGTTGTTTTGTGTGTTCTTACAGATGCAGGAGCTAATGCATGCACACGGGACAGTGATACCTGTGCAGGTAAACACAACCACACACACTCAAGAGTTTAATCTTACATATACATCCACTGTGTGCTCAAGACCCCGCTGTTACTGTAATGTTTATACCGTGTAACATGATCAGCACGGAAGCTTTCCATACCCCATAAACCTATATGAACACAAACACACACACAGTACTGGTGAAAAACAGTGGGAAGAAGTCTTATACCTGTTCAGAGGAAGAGAGGTCAGAGGTCCCTCTCAGGGGTCAGGATGGGGTTTTGTGTTTCAGGTGTGTACAGGCACCGGACAGACATCCCCCCCACACACACACGCACACACATACTCAAGTGCGCACAAATTGTGAAGGCTGGGATAAAGACTTCAGTGTGAGCAGGAGAGAAAGAGCGAGTGAGGGGTCGAGTGTGGCGAGTTCTCTGAGTGATATGAGATCTGCATCTTGTTGTCTGTGACATGGACGCTCTATATTTGGGAGCTGAAGCACGACTGCTGACCCCTTAATCCACAATACCACTTGCTCATACACACACACACACACACACACACACACTCATAGACACACACACAGACATTCATAGAC
>JAZGTI010007727.1:0-21200 GCA_036877585.1 Botia kubotai
TGTGAATCTACAATTTTCATAGTCATGAAAATAAAGAAAACTCTTTGAATGAGAAGGTGTGTCCAAACTTTTGGTCTGTACTGTATGTATGTATGCTACTTTTGCATGTTGTGTAGTTCATGCTACTATTGCAAATCCCTTATACCCCTGTCCCATAAGATGTTGTCTATTATATGCGATCCCTATGTAAGCTATAACGCATATCTTCCGCAACAATTTTGTGGTTTTATCGGTTCAGTCAACCCTTTATTCATAAACACACTATAAACCTAGTATACCTAATTAGTCTTATACATCCCACACATTTATTTGCAATAATACCATTAACATGTCTGACATTTGTTCTGTGTTTTATTATCATTCTGTTTATCTATGTAAAGCTGCTTTAAAGCAATGTAATATTGTAGAAAACGCTATATAAATAAAATAAAATTGAATCTAATTCCCCAGGCTTTTATTGTTAAGAAGAAGGATATTGGTTTAAGACACTGCATAGATTACCGTGCCTTAAATGATGCAACTATTAAGTTCCGGTTTCCATTACCTCTAGTGCCATTCGCCCTAGAACAGCTTCGCCAGGCCAGAATCTACACTAAACTTGATCTACGCAGTGCCTATAACTTAGTGCGAATCAGAGAGGGAGATGAATGAAAGATTCATTCTCAATCTCAACTATTTCTGGACATTACAAATATATAGTCATGTCCTTCGGCCTTGCTAACAGTCTCTCCATGTTCCAGTCCTTTATGAATCGTGTTCATGACATGCTCTAGAAATGGGTCATAATCTATATTGACGACATCCTCATCTATTCCAACTCCTTTGACAAACACATCCAACATGTCAGATCCTTTCTCAAACGACTGCTCGAATACCAGTTGTACATGAAGTATTCAAGTTGTACGAGTTCCTCTGCACAAGCACATCCTTCCTAGAATACATAATCAGTCGAGACGGTGTGGCAATGGATGAAAGGAAGGTAGAATCTGTCTTCAGTTGGCCACAACCCAAGACCATGAAGGAATTACAGAGATTTTTGGGGTTTCCTACTTTTTTTTTACAGGCGCTTTATCAGAGGCTTTAGCTCAGTTGCAACTCCCCTAACCTCTCTCACCAAGCAGGCATCTGGTAGATTGAAATTGTCTTCTCAGGCAGATCTAGGTTTTCAGAATTTAAAGAGACATTTCACCTCAGCCCTTGTTCCAAGGACACCAAAGCAGACTCCCTTTCCCGTCAGTCAGAAGAGACATCTCCTCCTGAAAGTCAAGAACCCATCATCCCTGAAAAACTGCTAGTAGCCCCAGTACAATGGGACATTATTACTGAGATTACCCAAGCCAACAACCAGACCCCACCACCCCCAGCATGCCCCACTAACCTCACCTTTGTTCCAGAACCCTTTCACAGTCGTTTAATTTCGCTGGTCCATGGAACTCCCAGCTCTGGTCATGCTGGCATTACAGCCACTATAGAACTGCTCAAGAACTGTTTCTGGTGGCCATCACTCTCCACTGACACCATCAAATTTATCCAACAATGCATCACCTGCCAAAGCTCCATGACCCCTAGACAACTCCCAGTCAACTCCCAACTCTCGTTTTTGAAGTCATGTCGCCATGAAGTCATGTCGCCTCATCCCATTACCCAAGCTCCCTACCTCATTAGAAACGGCAGAGATCCTATGTAACAGATTCTATGGTTTACCCAAGGATATAGTTGCTGATCGAGGCCCTCAATTTACATCCAGAGTGTGGTCAGCCTTTTTCAAGAACCTCTGAGTTAACATTAGTCTCACGTCCGGATATCATCCCTTATCGAATGGCCAGAGCAGTTGAACCAAGAAATTATTTATTTTCTAAGATCCTACTGCCAGGAATGACAAACAGACTGGAGCAGATTTTACATGTGGGCTGAATATGCCCAGAACTCTTTATAAAGCCATCAACTGGTTTGATGCCCTTCAAGTGTTTGTTAGATTTTCAACTTCCACTATTTTCATGGTCTGGTGAGCTGCTAGACTTCAGGGGCCGGGGTGGCACTCTGCAATAGCTGACAGGCAAGGATGTTTATGATCTGTTCTATTAAACTGTTCTATTAAAATCGCTGCAAGTGGATCCTAATTTATCTGACTCTTCATTACAGAAAGCACTATGTAAAAATATGAATATATCTACTCTCAGTTTTGTCAGAAAATATAGTGATTCAAATAGTGTGCAAATAGTGTTTCTCCAGCTTTCTCCAAGTTTCAACTCTGAATAAACATACTTTTGACTAAATGGCTTGGCAGGTATATATTGATGAATCAAGCTTATTTCAACATTCAGAATATGTTGTATTTTCAACCTTATAATGTTCTGATGAACTGACTAAAAAGTGAATGTTGATTCAACATTAATGATTGATGTTGACCCTTACAACTAAAAACAGATGTTAAATCAGTTTTCTGTCTGGGTTAGATCAGTGGTTACCAGCCCTATTTCTGCAGGACCCAAAAGTATATATTTTGGATGTCTCCCTAATCAAACACGTGATTTAGCTAGTGCATTTGTAAGTTCCTTAATACCTGAAATGGATTGTTCGGATAAGAAAGACATGCAAAATGTAAACCCCAAAGAACATGGTTGAGAATCACTGCTGTAGTTTACATATTTAGTTTACGTCCTCCTAAATGTCATGGAAAAATATCTTAAATTATATCTTTAAACAATCTGTAAAAGATATACCAATTCAGATTTAAACTCCAAGCAGCTAAACAACCCCACTGCACACGCTTCATATACCCCATTGAGAGTGCTGTTTCAATGGGGCATCAGCATGCACTATAATTAATAGAAATTACATGCATTTTTGAGATCAAAATGCACCACATGCATTTAGAACTGTGGCACACAGGGAACGGGGTGTGGGAGATGGGGTGGTCACTGCACAAAAATGGCAAGCGATTTTTGCTCAGCTCATGCAATTTAACAGTTCCTAATAATAAATTAGTTAAATAAGCAACCTAGCATACAAATAAAAAAATTCTAGGTCAGAAGTGAAAAGCACATTACATTTTTATAGGGGAAGCATTGTTCGGTTGTGGTTAGGGGATGATTGGCGAATTCAGAGAGAGTGTTTTGTAGAGGGTTGGAGCCAAATAAAAGATACGCAGGATCAATAAGTGTGTATTTATCTTTTATCCTTTCAGCTAAATTCTTCCTAAAATGAAACAAAATACAGAGTTAAATGAAAATAAATCAAACAACAATCCATTAAAGAAACTGTTTAATCTTTAGTTTAAGTCAACAAGTATGGTTAGAGAGCTGGACTTGTAACCCAAAGGTTGCAGGTTCGATTCCCACTGCTGGCAAGAAGCAACTAAGGCCCTTAGGCAAGGCACCTTTCCCCCAGCTGAAAATAATTTAATAATTACACACAAGACTGTTATTTAATCTTGGCACTAAATGTGTTATCTATGAAAAAATTTGGAATAATAATGATGAGTAATAAATAATAAACACTACTTTAAACCAAAAAAAACTACAACCTTGTCTGAATGAAGATATACTTTAACATGCACATCTGTAACTTTATAAGACAAAGACAAATGAAGAGAATCATTACAGCACAGAGACAGATGTTTGTAAAAGCCCCCAGAGCATGTGCTAAATTGTATGTCAAGGGCACAATAATAGTGGTCATTTGAAGTTTCTGATTTGATTTGAACCCTAGCCTTCCTACACTTCCTATCAAGGCTTCTACACCACGGTCTTCTGAAACATAAGCATTGTTCTAAAATGTGCAATTAAACCTGGATACATCTGCAGCAAATAGCATGTACCGTAATAAGTTATGTACCTAATAACTACCAGTCCACTGAATTAATTAGCTGGCAGAAATATGAGAGAAATCATCCATCAAACAAATGGCCTGTCCTGCTAACTGTGAAGCAAAACCATGTTAGGTTTGCCTCAGAAAAATATGTTCTATGAGTCTGAGCCCAAACTATGATTTAAGAAGGATAATGTAAATCTGAATCTTTCAATCCCTCTAGTAGATGGTCCAGTCTTAGTAAATCACACAGAAGGGCTAAACTCTGAGGAGAGATGAACACAGGGTCAGCCCTTACACCAATATGAATGCCACAGACCTGCAGATACATTGGGGAGAGCATGTTTTCCATTATAGTACTCTCTGCCTTAGTGTCTGGCTTTTGCTGGTGTAATGTTTTTATAACCATAAACCAATCTGACTTGTGAAGCAGAAATAACCATGCAGTAAAACAGTGTCCAAGACCACCTTCAATCCTACCACAAAAAGACTATAATCTTAATAGCCAAATTTGAACAATTTTATGGTTGAGAAAGGTTTTATATTTTGTGTTTACTTGTTAACGGTGTATCAGCAGAACAAGGCTTAAAGATAAATTATTGATTGGAAACTAAAATAGGAATTTAACATCTGCTTATAATTAATCCTTTCTTAAAGATGGAACAAATTTTCTTATTTCAGGAAAATGTTTCTTAAGTTCACGAGCTTGCTCAGTTTTGGGAATTACCTCCAGAGAAGGGGTAAGAAAAATTCACTTGCACAAATGAAATTTTCACGTCCTCTAGAACAAGATGACACCGCCAAGATGATTATCAGACCTTATAACTGTGCAATTACAACATAATAGGTCGTGACTTGGCATGCCTGGCTCTGCTAAAGAAGCCAGTAGACAACCTTGCTGGCTTTTTGTTCATCTGAAAAGGGATGGGTAGTGCAATGTCACTTTTACATGGATAACGGGAACTAATTGCTATGGTACTGCTGTTCTGTGGCATAGTGACTAATGAAGTGTCAGGATCCATTTGCAGTATTTATTCGATTAAACCAACAGGCGATGGTCAGTACACAGCAAACAGGTATAGTGGTAGCAAACAGAGTAAACGTTAAACAGGCAAGGGTTGAGACAGGCAGCAATCAATCATAAATGGTATGACTATCCAAGCTTGAGGCAGGTAGCAAACACTCATAAAACAATCCAAAAATAGGGCAGGATGATTCTGGTGAAATTCTTCAGTTAACACAGGATCCAGGATATCACCTGCATTTACCCACGATCATTCCTCCGGGCCGTACCCCTCCCAGTCTGCCAGGTATTGCAGAGTGCCACCCTGACGCCTGGAGTCTAATAGCTCACAGACACTGTAAGCCTTCTCGTTGTCAATCAGAATCAGGGGGGGGTCTGCTCTCTGGGTGCTTCCTCAGTGCCTCCAACCAGAAGCGATGCTTAAGCAGTTAAATAGTGGCTGTTATGCCAGGGTGACCAGAGCTAGGGGTTTCGTGGACTAGAGAGATTAGTTTGTTACATAGAGGTTCTGGTACGAAAGTGAGATTGGGAGGACATGTTGGGGGTGTCAATCTCAGTCATAATATCCCATTGTACTGGCACCAACAACAATTTCTCTGGAATAACATTCTCTTGACTACTGGGGCTGGGTTATTCTTCAAATTGGCAGTATAGTGAATCAGCTTTAGTGTTTTTGGAGCCTGGTCTTTATGTAACTGTAAATTGAAATCATGTGAAGAATAAAACCCATCTAGCCTGTCTGAGTCTTTTTGCAGACCGTAAATATTCCAAAATCTTATGATCAGTGAGGACAGTAAAGGGAAAAGAGGTACCCTCCAACCAATGGTGCTATTCCTTAAGCGCCAGTTTCATGGCTAATAATTCATGATTTTCCACATCATAATTTCGATTGGCTGAGGAGAGCTTACATCAAAAGAAAGCACAGAGGAACATTTTAGGGGGTGTGCCTTGACTTTGTGAGAGTACAACACCTACTCCAGTGTAGGAGGCATCAACTTCAACTATAAAAGGTTAATCAGGATACAGGTGTTTCAGAATGGGAGCCAAAGTTAAGTGCTTTTTGAGGTCCAGAAAAGCTAGTTCTGCTTGTGGGGAGCAGCAAAGCTTGCCTAATGTTTGTTTGATGAGAGAGGTTAGTGGGGCTGCTATGGAATTGAAGTCTCTAATAAATATCCTATATAAATTGTCAAAGCCAAACATCTCTTTGACGGTTTTGGGTTGTGGCCACTTAGTTACAGTCTCGACCTTCTTCTCATCCATTGCAACACCTTCCTGGCTGATAATGTACCCCAAGAACAAGGTGCTTAGAACAAGGTCTTCAATGAAATTCATACTTCTTTAACATACAACTGGTATTGTAGGAGGTGTTTGAGGACAGATCTAATGTGTTTTATGTGCTCTTCGAGTGAGTTTGAATAAGGATGTCATCAATATACACAATGACCCACCTCTCTAGCATATCTATAAAAATGTCATTCATGAATGATGGAAAGACTGAGGGACTGTTAACAAGACCGAGGGGCATGACTAGATACTTATAGTGCCCCAAGGTGGTCGAAAAAGCAGTTTTCCATTCGTCGCCTTCTCCAATTCGTACCAGATTGTATGCGCTACGAAGGTTTAACTTGGAATAGAACTTCGCTTTGCAGAGTTGCTCTGAGGCGATTGGTACTAGGGGAAGTGGATATCTGAACTTAACAGTAACTTGGTTGAGGGCACAATAGTCTATGCAGGGTCTTAAGCATCTATCCTTCTTTACAAAAAAGAACCCCGGGGATGCTGAAGAGTTGGAAGGTCGTATGAAACCTTTAGCGAGTTCTTCTATGTATTCTTTCATCCCTTAGGGGGTGCTGCTCCGGGTCTTAACTCTATTGCACAATCAATTGCTTGATGAGGTGGGAGTTGGGAAGCCTTAACGTTGTTGAACACCGCCACCAGATCTGCATATTCAGAGGGAACATTGGTTCTTGAGGTTTTAGTTAGATGACTGACTCCTCCCTTTCCTAGAGGACGGCCGTCTAGCGTCTCCATGGCTACAGAGGAATCACAGAGGGTTAACTCAATTCCATTTCTCTGGACAAACTCTCTAGAGACAAAATTGCCAAGTCAATGCCTGATAATCCTGTCAGCCAGGTAGAGTCATAGTAGATGGGTGAGTTTCTGTAGTGCTAGTGACACTCACAATGAGTCAATTAGATGAGGGACAGGTAGGACAATTGACTTTGAAGTGATCTGGTTTTCCACAGTAGAGACAGAGTTGATGGTGAATTCGGCGAGCCTGTTTCTGAGTGTATCCGAGTTACATGGGTTCAACACTGAGTGAAGTATTCTGAACTTCACGAAGGAGCATACCTGTAGGTCAGCAAGCACGGATTATATTGTCCAGTTGTATGGCCAGCTCAACGAGTTCTCCCAGGTTTCTCCCCTCATCTCTGCAGGCTAATTCGGCTTAAAGCTCAGGACTTAGTCCTTAGTCCTTTTTGAAACAACTTAAGTGTATCCTCCACCCAATCTGTCTGTGCTGCCAAAGTACAGAAGATTAATGCATATTCAGAAGCAGTTTGATTCCCCCAAGTAATTGATAAGAGCTGCTCACCTCACCTGGGACTCCTACCTCCAGACGGATGTTCAAATACTTCCCTGAAGCATTAAAGGAAGACATCAAAGATTGAGAAGATCATCCCATCCAATCTCCACACTGCAGTGGCCCACTCTAGAGCTTTTCCCATTAACAGAGAGCAAACAAACACTATACAGCTGGAGTCAGTGGGATACAAGGAGGGTTGGTGGCTTACAAATAATGAGCATTGTAGTAAGAAACACTTACATCTAACGAACCATCAAATTTTTCAGGAAATGTCGTGGTCTTACCAGTGCAGATGCAGTGATTGGTAGACTGAGTGGCATGGTTGGATGGGTAAGAGATTGTATTTTGTGAAATGCTCTGCATTCCCTGAAGTGCCTTGGCCAGCTCCTTAGTGAGTGAGGAAAGACAGCTTAACTGGTGCTGGTGTAAGGCAATCTGTGACACCTAAACGGATAACTCAGAAGACAGTTGCATTATTGCTGCTGAACCGCTTTGTGGCGAATTCCTCTGTAATGAAGCGTCAGCGTCAAACAGACAATGGTCAGTACACAGTGAACAGGTATAGTGGTGGCAAAACAGAGTAAACGTTTAACAGGCAAGGGTCGAGACAGGCAGAAATCAATCATAAATGGTATAACTATCCAAGGTTGAGGCAGGTAGCAAACAATCATAAAACAGGTAAACGATCCAAAAATAGGGCATGCAGCAAACAATCAAAAACCGAGAACAGTTCAAGATCATATACAAAACAGGAACTAGAATACAACAAGGGACCCACCCCAGCAATCTCTTTGCAAGGGCCTCTGCATGCAAAAACAATTGCTGCTGTATACAGTTCTAAAATTATAAACTTTACTACTAACCACAATTAGTTTAACTGATAAAAGGTACAGTTATCCATTATGCTTGCAAATGTGGGTGGTAAAAGATGCAGTAGATGCAGTGTCTAGAAAATTTACTGGGTGTTTTGCACCAGACTTTGATATTCATTTACATAGAACTTGCGATGGATTTTACTCTGGAAAGCATCCTGCATTTGTGAGCTGCATAGAAGATGTAATGTTCGACAAGTGAGGCCTCACACATCCAAACAAGTATTGATTGAAATTAATTGGTAAAAGGATCCAGTTACTGGTGACAGGCAGATGAAATGGATGAAGATTAAAATTAAAGACAGACATTTATCAAGGGCATTATGAAGCAAGACCCTGATTTTCAATGGAGGCCAGAGTGCTTTGATCAATTGACATCCAGACTTTGTCAGAAACGTGTGACGAAGAAACCCAGTCGCAAACAGTGATTAACACAAGTGTTTAAGTAAAACAGAAAAAAAACTCACGAGGGGGAACAAAACAGAGAACAAAAGCAGAATAGTATTCAACAAAATATAACCCAAACAATTCTGACTCCCGGAAACCAGAACCAAGACAAGGTCAGAATCTAAACCTCACGCTCTGAAATAACACTGGGGATGTCAGGATCCTGGCAAGACGATCTCCTGACAGACTTATTTGGCCCGAAAATAGGAGAGAATAGCCCGAAAATAGCCCAAAAACAAACATTTTTAATCCGTTAAGGGCTATAGTTAGCCTTCCCCTACATGCCATCAATCACAAGTCTTAACCCCCTTAGTTTGCGCTAACACTTAAATGCTGTTAAGGTGCTATAGAATGCCGTGAAACAAATGTTTCACTTTTCTTTGATGAACAGCTCTGTTGCTACAGGGCCCTGGAAAGACGTAAAAACAGAAGAATGAAATAATGTTAATCTAAGCTTGTGCTCACAAACAGTAAAATGAGCTGCTAATCACTATGTTTAGAGGAAACAAACAAACAAAAACAAAGAACAATGTTTATGAGCATGGCTTACACTTGTTCTAGCAATTAGGGCTGCAACTGTTTAAGCAGGAAGCAAGGATAATAATTTGACAATTCATTCTTTAAAGAAATG
Organism: Botia kubotai; assembly: GCA_036877585.1. Taxonomy (NCBI): domain Eukaryota; kingdom Metazoa; phylum Chordata; class Actinopteri; order Cypriniformes; family Botiidae; genus Botia; species Botia kubotai. Next base: position 9,372 of record JAZGTI010007727.1, read on the forward strand.
TAAAAACTGATGCCTATACATTACGTGCAAAATGGTTTAAATATACATGTTATAATAAGGTAAAATGTTTTGAAAAATTAAAATAAAATAAAACACATTATTAATTAGTAATGAAATTGTCCATTTACATGATTAATTTATTATTTGTTTCATTTTTAGCTGTTGCAGCCTTAGCAACTATCCTATTTAGGATATTTTGAAGATTGTATTTGGGGTTCAATTAACTGATCCATGCTAATGTCAAACTTAGGCAATGTTTCACTTAATTGCATGTCTGAAATAAGCACCACAGAGAGCAAAGGCAGATTTTATTTGATCAAAGACTCAAATTTCAGATTTATGTCCAATGGTGTCAAGAGTCTCCTATTATGATTCTCATTACTTTGTTAATCAATCAGGATGCTGACCCTGAAGACTTTCTCCCTCTCTTACAATCATTTGAAAATTCTTGTTAAGTCTTATTAATATGCAAGTTTTTCCTCAGACGTGGTTCATGGGATCTCTTTCTGCAATTTGTTCTTGCTTAAGAGCAAGGTTTAGATAATAAAAATGACAGCAAGTTAAGAAAATGCAGGGGGGAAATAAACATGTAACTTATTAATTAAAAGATTTTGGTAAAGCATGGTATTTGCATCTTGGGTAGCATAATAGGAAAGGATGTAGCATGTAACACAATTTGTGAAAGGATGGCTGCATTTGTTTTTTCTGTAATGCCATCTGCTGCTGAAATCGAAGTGTCATAAAATGTTATTTTCTTGTAAATAGGCAACCTTAAGGCCAAAGCATGATAACAAAACAGAAAAAAAGTACAAAGATGACTACAATTGGTGGGGATATTGAAATCTGCTCTGAGGCCTAAGGGATTTCAGTTTTATTTCCTTAACTTCTCTCATTTGAAACTGTGCAATTGCTAGCAAAAAAAACTAAAAAGTAAATATTTATTTTTGGCGTAACGCAGAAAGTTCAGCATCCAATGAAAAACAAACAAAAATTTGTGTCAGAGTCCTGGCTTTCTTTGAATTTTTTACTACATTCTTGTGCCAGGATCCTGACAGTCTGTTTTTGTGTCAGAGCATGATGTTTGGATCCTGACTCAATCCTAATCATGGTTCTTGTGTTTTGGAGTCAGGATCTAGACTCTTCTCTAGACTCTAAAATGTAAAAGCATATATCACCATAACTACCAAAACTGAATTTGTAATCTGAACAATCTAGCAAAATGTCCACCATGTAAACCATTTTCTTTCTGAATAAAATACTGAGGAAAACAAAGCTATGCTAAGCTTGTGAATTGATCCTTAATATCTTTACGGAATGATTCAAGGAAAAAGCAGGTGAATCAGGAGGAGCGCACTAGGAAAAATAATCATGAATTAAGATTTCTTAAACAGGTCCTTTGAAAGTCATACCAATTTTCTGTGAATCAGTTCCATAACACAGTTTAAATAAACTAGTATGGAAATTCAATCCATGGCATTTGTTTTAGCCGCATGTCCTATATAAACACAGGAACAAAAAATTAATTCACAAATCAGACATCACTAGTGAATAATGCTACACTTGGACAACAGGCCTGTGCATGTTCCATTATTAATAAGAAAGTTAATCAATATGACAATGGCAGATAGAGAACCTCATTTGGTTTTGGCAACTTAATTTCTTGCCACCTGACAAACATGCTTTCACAGTCCTCTGTGCATTTATTTGTTTGTTTAGTTCTCAGAACTGTGATCTGTCTAGAAATGTGTTTCAGTCTGTTTGTTTCTTTTCAACCACCATTACCACTTGGCAGAAACTGACTTTTAGAACTGACTTTCAGAAACTGTCCAGCATCATCTCTGGTCAACTAAGAGCACTGGCCCTAAAACATCTAAAATGGGGCAGCTTGTCTGTGTAAGCATGTATAAAAGACAGACTGGCATGAACAAGGGACAAACAGAAAGAAATATTTAGAGTAGCTGATGAAAACAGCACTAATTTATGAAACAAAATTCAGACACCAAACACCTACACATTTTCAACTCCTGGCACCAGAGAATTTGATGCAACACAACAGACGGGATGGTATAATTAGGTTTGAACTGGTGAGGTCTGACTGAGGCAACACTTGCGAATGACACAGATTGACAAAAGCATTGAAAAGTTTGGAACCGAATAAATGGGCTAATCTTTTTCAAGTCACCATAGACATATGATTTCTACCCATGCCAACAGTCTGCATGTTCCAATTATCTTTCTTATCTTTGGAAAATATACAGCAAGAGGTACAGAATGTACAGAAGGTACAGAATGTAGATGAACAAGAGGTACAGAATGTTTTACCAAATGTAAGTATTTATGTAAATGTATTTAATCCTGGATGATGTTATTGTGCATATGGGTATTTGTACATATTTCATAATGTTTTAAAAACAAAGTACAGTGAGGTAATATGTACATTTTTATGTTAATCAAGATGCAAATATTTGCAGGCTGATAGAAATTAACATGCTTCTATCAAGCATCTGAAATATAGTATTGCCACCTGTGGTCATAATACAAAGATTATACAAAGATTATTTATATAATAAGTGTTAAAACAGTATTTAACTCTTGAGTTGCAGGACTTGACCACAGACTTCAGGGCCAGTTAACTAAACTTGGTTTAGCTTAGCTAGACAAAATGCCCTAAAACGTATACATATAAATTAAAGCACGCAGTACCATGTATTATCTTCCATAATATTGTCTTATCACCTACTGCTCACAGAACTAGGTTAGGCTTTACACATATCTTGACCGTGTCTGAAAGACCATGGTTTGTTTGTTTTAAACAAAAGGTGAGCAAACCCAGCATAAACTATGAAAGAGAAAGCTTCCGTGAAAGCTGAGAAAGTCGTTATAGGCCTCTGATGTGCAAAAGGAGTTGTTTACATGGAGCTAGGGGTGCTATACGGCCATGCTGTCTGTTCTAGTCCATGATGTTTGCTGGCCTACTAAAGTTAGTTGCTAACATTGAAATCATCAAAATCATCAGTGCAAAACAACACTTCACTGTAAGGGAAAAACTATGCAACCTTATAGCCATTAAGCTAATTCTAGTAAACACGTTCTTTAGCTAGACCCAGTATCTACACACAGACTCTCCTCTGTCACAAAATTTAAACCTCCTAAACCTGGATTAAATCAGTATCTTCACTTCTCTTATTGCACGCTTATGTTTTGTTTTAATTAGCCCCAATTGCACAAATTACGTTTTTTTTATTAACTCCAGTTGCACAAATTACAAGTATCAGAATTAAGCTGCTTAAAGGATTAACATGTTTTAACATGCATTCTGTGGAATCAAAAATCTTTGAAAAATGCAGGGGTAAACTTTGTATGGAAAGAGATGCATGGTTTTTCAGCAGGATATTTTCCACTTCATTAGAATTACACTGGTAAAACGGAAGCTAGTGAAAACCATTTGTAAATTCAATCAAAAGCAATAGTGGTGATAAAAATTCCACTGGGGTAGACAGGTTGCATTTGTTGTTTTGATTGCTCCTTTGGAAGAGAATGTTATGTTGAGGTCAGGGGTATTTTGCCAAATCTCAGGCGCAACACAGGTGCTAATATGAAAATAGGATATTTATTCATTTTGACAGGATGTTATTGAGAAAGAGTTAAGAAAAGGCAAATGGCATTACTCTATGTCTCCATGGAGATCAACATAGCAACAGTCCTACTGCTGTTGCTGATGTGACAATCACTTTTGTGCATCTGTGTCATTAAAGTAGTATGTTTAAATAGGCAAAAGGCCTGGAATAAATTATTTGACAGACATGCATAAGGGTAGTTTCTTCTATGCTGTGTACTTTCATATCCCAAGTATGTCTTAAACTGTCAGGTTTGCAGACAAAGGAGAACCCAAAAGCGGACAGCGATTAACAAAACAATTTATTTAAAACAACAACTGAGACTCACGCCCAACACGGGCTTACTTTAATAAAAATGTAAAAATTCCCACAAGGGGGCGACAACGAGAAACCCAAAGTTCAGATTGAACACAAATATCATTAATAAATAGGTGAAAGTGACCTATTTGTCAGATATGGTAACCCATACCCGAAATGTGACCTCTGCATTTAACCCATCACTGGTGAGGAGTGAACACACACTGCAAGTCGTGAACACGCACACACCCGGAGCAGTGGGCAGCACATTACTGCACCCGGGGAGCAATTGGGAGTTAGGTGCCTTGCTCAAAGGCACTTCAGTTGCAACCCTCCAGTGCTGGAATTGAACTAGCAACCTTCTGATTACAAGTCCAACTCACTAACCAGTAGGCCACAACTGCCCCCACGTTTGTAAATAATTACGAACATTTTAATAAGCTGGACCCAACGGATGAATAACCAAAAGTAAAAAATAATTATAAACGATGATTAAACAAACACTAAGAAAACAAGGTCTACTGGAACTCAAGGAACAATTGACTAATATAAATAAACAATAATCAAACTAAAAGACTCAGGACACAAAGACGGACAATACCTGACATGGACACAGACAACCACAGGACTCAGGACAGCGGACAAGACTGGGGAACAGACTAGGACAGGGAAAACTCCAAACACAGCACACAAGCAAGAACACGAACTCAGACTAGACTAGACTAGACTATGGCATGAGCGAGACGACTAGCAAGCGGGACGAGCAAGGAAGACAAGCCAAGAAGACAATTAGCAATGAAGACAAACGAACCAGCACAAGACAGCAGACACAAGGGCAATAAATACAAACGGGAAACCATGACAAACAGGTGTGTAACATTAACTAAACAACGAAACGAGAAAACAAGGAGGCGGGGTGATGGCACAAGACTGGAGAGCACATGGCAGATGTACAACAGAGCCATGTGCTTCCACACAAAACGCACATCCAGAGCGCAAGTCTAGACTCAAATGTACAACAAAATGTATGAACATCTTTTCACAGCTTTTATTTGATTTGGGTGAATGTTAAATTGTATCATGTTAACTAATGATATCGTCATTTTCAGAGGGAAAACACCAACACAAACATCATAGTATTAGCAATGGATTTTCCACATTCTGTGATGTTTTGTGCAGTGGGTTTGAAAGAAGTTGACAACTAATACTAGTGAAGTCTTAGAAACTTGAGCTGAGCAATGACAAACTTTATTTAATTTTGTCATTCTGTTGTCCTGAGTCCGCCAAAGCATATTCTGAAAGCCTGGTTAACACTTTAATAGAAAAAATTCTGAAACACAAATATATTTGTTATGGTAAGGACAATGGGATAATGTTATTGAGGTTTATTTATAAAAATAAACAGCTTGTTTGTGAAGTATAGAGTGCTTTAAACTCTCTGATGTCTGTTAACAGCTGTGACTCAGAAGGTTTCAGAGAGAAACAGAGGACAAGCTTGTTGTTACTAATTAATACCCTTTATTTTTATTTATTTGTCATTTTAATAAATAGACATATTAAACAATACATGATGTCATATATCTAACCACTACAGAAAAATATCTAAATCTCCACTAAACCATGAATCCAAACTGACTGTCATTTATCTTTTGAGGCATTATATGATATCATGATATTTCGGAACTTTTTGTAGTTCCTAAATCTTTTTGCTTAGGAATAAAATACTAGTAACTGATCTTTCTGGGAACAAGTTGAATGACAGTAGAAGAGTAATTTGTAATTTTTCGTAAACTATTCCTTTAATTTCTTCAGGCAGAGATGCTTCTTACACTGAATATTTAACAAATCCCTCTGGAACAGGGGTTGCAGATGAGCAAATCATGTTTCTTCTAAATAAGCATAAAATGATATCCTCAGAAGCCTCTAAGGACCTAGCTGTTGCTTTAATGTAAGAACCACAAGTGAGGCATCAATTAATATATAATGTTTGGTATTTGATGACTTCATGGTATTTAACTTTAACATTATGAATACTGCTTAATATTTTTACCCTCAAGCTTCCTACTATTTATTTCCAGTGTAATCATGCATGTTTTACTACATGACTCTCTAGAATTCTAATTCTACGATTAATTAAATTAATCTGTGTTTCTGTGTTTAAATGTTTCTGTGGTGTCTCCTGCTGTAAGTAGGGGCCCTAATTTATTAAACACTCCTATAAGTCATATTTAAGGGACATGACAAACAACCTTTATAGTAGTATGGGTTGGAGGACAAGTTGTTCTATAAACTTTCATTGATTTCATATCAAGCTAATGATATATTCTATGCCCCCTAACACTCACAGAAACACAGACATGGCATTAGGTTTACTTTTTTCTCACAAGTTGTTATTTCAGTATGTTTGTGAAGACATTTGGTAAATCTGGACACAACACAGTTGTGTTTTCATGTTTTATGAGGACATTCCATAGACATAATGGTTTTCATACTATACAAACGGTATATTCTGTTCTAATATACTAACCCGTATCCCCAGACCTAACCATTACAGGAAACTGCTTCTGCTGCTCTAGATTTTCAGAAAAAGGTCATGCTGTATGATTTCTAAGCATGTTTCCTCATGGGGACCTAAAAATGTCCCCACAAGGTCAAAATTTACTGATATTACTACTCATGGGGGCATTTGGCAGCCCCCCGCACACACACTTATCTAAACGGGCATCTTCCACAGACATATATAAACAATATAGACCAATTAGTACTTGCATGTATCACACACCAGACGCACACATTCTAAACACGCAAGCTCAAGTTTGAGGCCAACCTAATTTAAGAAATACAAAATGGGTCCTAAAACTAAAGTTTTCATTTTAACTGAATAATAAGTGGCTTTTGGATGTTCATTGTTGAACAGGCTCTATATCAGATTTGTAGTGTAGTGTTTCTGTAGTGTACTGTCTGTTCTGTAGTGTATTGTACTGGTTGTTTTATACTGTTTGTTTTGCACTTGTCTCTCATTTTTACACTGTCTGCACAGGTTTGCACACTTGCGCTTATGTGGAATCATGTGATTGTACTTTGTCCTTTGTTGTCTATGCAATCTATGTCTTATTTCGCACCATGGTCCTGAAACGCTGCTTCATTCCAATATGTACTGCACCTGCTATATATTCTTGAATGACAATAAAAACTTCTTGACTTCTATATTTGTTTTGTTGTATCTGTTGTCCAGGCAACTATGTAGCAGTTTAAGTTACATGCCTACATGCCTGTAAACGTTAACAGGGCATTTCTTGTATATCTAAAATGTATAAATATATACATCTACAAATTAATTTTTACAACCTGTATTTAGTAGTTTTATATTTAACAGGCAAAAAATATGTAATTTGCAGGTCACAAGTGTGAAATGAAAGGGCTATGTTTATTTAAAAACAAATGTATATGACAGTGTAGGGTGAAGTTAGTATGTACATCAATGTCGATTTTGGACAAATATAATGTCATTTTATGTTAAAATGTGTGAGTGGCGCTGATGTCAGTCATAGCTGATGCTCACTTATAGAAAACATCACCTTATAAAGTTACGTATGAAACAAATTTGAATCATGCTATACGCTTGTCCTTACAAGGTAAAAATGCAGATGAAAGTAGACAGTGACCAACTTTACTCTTTGTTCAAGAGAAACAACGCTATAATATTATTGTTTGATAAGTCAGCATCCTGTCACAAACACTAATAAAGAAAGAACCCATTTGCAGAAAACTCCCTCGAGGGGGACAAATCAAGAAACTAAACTGGCAAACTACAACATAACCAAAACACAGAAACCAGAACCAGAAAACAAGACTTAACAGAAACAAAAGACATCAAACCAACCGGCACAGAACAACAAACACAAGGGCATTAAAGTGGAAAGGAACTAAGGCAGGTAATGAGGGAAACCAGGTGAGGGCAATCAACTGAAAAGGGATTAATGAGGAAACCAGGGGGCATGGGCAGAGAGCACATGGCAAACGTAAACAAACAAAGGCCATGCACTTCCACAGATGACAAAGACCCAGAGCATGAGTCCATATCCTGACTCCAAGAAACAGGAACCAAGACCAGGATTAAGTCAGGATCTAGACATCGTGCTCTGACACATCCCACAGGGATAAAAGCTTGCGATGTTCATAGTGTCCCGATATTTCTTTTCTTTCTTTGGTGCCTATTTATCTTGTATATTATTCCTTACTCATCAAGTGAGGACCTCTGGGACAATATATTACAAGATTCTGACCTAGGCATGTACTTACATCACCTGAAGAGGAAAACCTGTCAAGATTTTTATTTTAAAGCAAAGCATTTTTTTAGAATATTGCTTGAGGATATCACAGTGTTGTTTTTTAATGATTTCAGTTCACTTGGTTTTGTAAAGAAGCACATGTTTATTTTGTTTTTTCATGGTTCCAGGTGCTCTGTCTGGGAAAAAGAAAAACAGTTACATCACGAGCCACTAGTTTTGTGAAATATTTTCGAAAGGAGCTGCTCTGCCAAAACAGTCTTATCAGAGCGTTACTCAGTGCCAAGAGCAGCAGATATTTCTTCATAAACTCATGGCAAGAGAAAAGAAAACATCAGATGCTGTCTGTTTTAGTTTTCTGTGGCTTTATTTTTGGAGTTTTATAGAATCCAGATCAACAAAAAGAAAATAAACCAGAAGGGAGAATCCCTGTTGAAATCCAAGCTTTGAATTGGTTGCAAAACAGTTGTTTGCAATTTCTCACCTCTCAGTCTTATGGTTTGAATTTTTTTCTTTGATACAAGTTCATGTAATTGTCTGATCAGGCGTTTTATCTCCAAAAGTTTAGTTGGAGAATCTCAGTAAAACATGGAGGTTAGAAACAAACACCTTTTAAAAATTATCTCTGCTGAATCAAAACACCCATGTGTAGCTGTGACTGAAGTTAAAAACAGACAGAGTCTATGGCCAAAACACAAAATGGCCATAGTTCCAGGAACCATTGGCTCCACAAACTAGTTTCATTGGTATTTGATTGTGGTAGTTAATTCTTAATCTGAGTAATCGTTGTTTCTGTGTATCAATATTTTTTCAAAGATGGCTGTGTTTAGTCATTGTATTATGTCCTCTGATTTCTTTTTATCAAAGGTTGAAAGTTAATGAAAATACAATTGCCCAGCTTCCTGCAGGTCACAACAATTAACTGCTGGTGCTGCTGCTGTCATCACCCCGACAACTGCCAGTAGCTTTAGATAAAGTAATCCTTTTCACAGTGTGTGTAAATCACTGACCGATTCCAAGATTGGTTTAAGTGAAAACATCCTAGACCGTTGATAAAAAGTGGGCTATGGGGGAATTGTTCTTATTTGTGCAGCTTATTTGAAAGAAAATTTAGTGGCACAGAAGCATGTGGAGCTGCCCTTGAAACATTCGTATAATAGAGAATATTGTACTGTATACATTTTCACCTTTACTGAAGGAAAATGAAAAGGAGTGCTTTATAATACACATAATTATCAGGGAACTCAAATATCTCAGAATCAAAGAGCACAAGCTACAGTAAAGATGATGCATTTATACATAAGAGTATGCCATATCTTTATAAATTTAATTATAAATGTTACTTTCAACTAGATATAATACTAGATATAATAGCTGCATTTTGTATGCTGATTTCTCAACAAGTAACATAAGCTTAAAAAACCTTCTCTGGTGTCAATTATACACTTCTTTAGAAAGAACAACTTTTACAGGAGTTTAGCATTTACAGTAGATGAAATTGGAAGCTGAAACATATCAGAAACATCTGATGTTTCCAGCCAGTCCAAATGATATGAAACATCAGTCATGCTTAAACAGTCTGAAGTGAACTGCCAGTCAGATAGCACTGTGGCTTATTTTCAATCATCATGGCTGAAGTGGAGATGGATATGTTATAGTCTGAATACATTTGCTAGATTAATTTAATAAGGAAAACAGGATATGTGTGTGTGTGTGTGTGTTACTCTCTCATGACAACAAAATTTTGATGTTCTATCAAAAAACTCAGTGTCTTATTCCCTTTCCCAGAAACCGAGATGACATATGTAACCAAGAGATGTTCCCTTTATGATTTTCTTACATGCTTCTATGTAATGATGTAGAGAGGCTGCGTGACGGTTGAAGACAAGTCTGCTCTATCTGTTAATGTTCTTGTTTTTTCGTTTATTTCTATCACTAGTTCTATCACTGCATGAGTTAATCTTTCATGTGTGAGGAGTGTGTTGCCTGTATACCTGCCATTAAACATGTGGAAGCCGTCAAGCTCTTTCATTCCATTGATTAAACAAGTGATATTCCTGCTAGTACGACGTCACCATTCTGCAGCAAATTGACAGAATTCTTCAGCATTCTACAGTCGGGTGTGCTGCTTTCTTGGTGGCTGCATTCAAAACCTTAGACAGCTGACTTGTTGCCTCACTGCCCTATAAGGCAATGACTTCACATTTTGAACATAAAGGCACTTCAGCAGACTGTCATCACTAAATGGCTGGATGTCTAAGTGGTGTCCACAGAATAATATAGGTTACATAGATAATTGGAAGAGTTTCTGGGTGGACCTGACCTGTTGAGAAGTGATGGCCCCAATCCCTCTAGGGCTGGTGCTGCTTATTTATCTAGAAACGTGGCACATAGTCTTATTAATACTACTAATACTTAACTAACAGGGGCCCAGGTCAGGAATCAGATAGACTGGCTTAACCAACCATCTGCTAGCCATCACAGATGTCACATAATTTACAACACATAGAATTATATAATATTATAATATAGAACCTGTGTCTGTTCCCCGGACAGGAAAATACAAAAAACCCTTAAATGAAACAAATAAATGGCAATTTAGTCAATGTTAAACAAATAAAAGATGCATAATACAGACAAACAAAGACTATCTCTACAAAAGCGCTTTTTTAATGATATGATCACAGATCATAACCTAGATGTGCTCTGCTTGAAACATGGCTAAAACGAGACAATGAGTAGAGATAAATGAGTCAATCCCCCAAAATTACTGCAATAAGCATGAACCTCTTCCAAAAGACAAAGGGAGAGGTGTTGCTGCACTTTATAGGAATACATTTACAGCTACCCAAAGCTCTGACTTCAGTTACAACTCTTTCATTTTTTTTAAGTAATGGTGCTCAATATAGTTTCATCTGGGGGTAAATAAGCAGACTTTATCAATTCTACTGTCTACAGGCCACCAGGGTACCACACAGACTTTATCAAAGAAATTTGCTGACTTGTTATCAGAAGTAGTACTGGCCACCGATCAAGTCTTAATTGTTGGTGATTTTAACATCCACATGGATAATGAAAAGGATGTATTGGGGTCGGCTTTCAAAGACATTTTGAACCATTGGTGTTGCACAACACATGTCAGAACCAACTTATTGTCGTAATCATACCTTAGATATTCTGCAGCAGAGCGAAGACATTTTAGATCATTATCTGGTGTCCTGTAAAATACATTTACCTATGGTTTCAAAACCAGCTACTTGCTATAAATATAGTAGAACAATAAATTCTTCCACTAAAAATTATTTCACCAAAAATCTACCTGAACTGTCTCTAATGTAACGGATATCTTTAAACACCTTGATAGCACAACAGAAAATGTTAATTCCTTATTTTTTAACACCTTAGACAAGTTGCTCCTTTACAGAGCAAAAAAAGAGCAGCCCGGAAAACGGAACGTAACTGGAAGCAAACAAAACTGGAGGTATGGAAGGAGAATGTTTTAAATTACAGAAAGCCTTACAAACTTCATATCTGCGATATGAGAAAGAAAATAAACACAATGTTAAGGTCAGAAAAAACCGAAGAATCCAAATGCAAGTTTGAACAGTGATTTATTGAAAATACTG
>JAZGTI010007728.1:0-21198 GCA_036877585.1 Botia kubotai
TAGACAACAAAGGAACCACATTAACATGCACTAGGAGGGGGGTTGGGTTTGTTGAAATTGCATTGCATTTAATAGACCGATAGTGGAAAATGTGTGGAAGAAGGAATTAAGAGACTTGGGTGAATTTGCTATTCCTTAACATAATAAGAGGAGACTTCTACTATGTTTTTTTAGGTTTTTCGTAGCTGTCTACTATTCGGCCAACTGAAGTGGCAAACATCTCTTGAGGCTAAATCTGTTGTTCTCTTAATTTTCATATCATTCCCCTTCTTTAATTGACCTCAATTTATGTCCCTGAAGGGGCTAACTGGGAAAAATACAGGTCTTATCAAAGTGCTTATTTTTCAGCAGTTCATGAGGAAATCACTTTTTTTTATCTTTGGTTTACAGGAAGCAACGCAATGGCTCAGAATCAGAATACACAGAGAAACTGCAACAATACAGTAAGTCTTAAGAGATTTTACTTGCCATGTACTAACTTTATACCAGAATGCTTTGGATATTGTGTACTATGACTGTGCAATTCATACCGCTATTCAAACTATTGAATCCCCAATAGTCACTCCAGGAATGAAGGTCTACATTGACCCTTTCACCTACGAGGACCCTAATGAGGCCATCCGCGAGTTTGCCAAAGAGATTGACGTTTCCTGTGTGAAAATCGAGGAGGTCATTGGTGCAGGTAACCAACAACACAAGCTCCTGAGCAACAGGGGGAAGACAGCTAGGCACACCCAGGCCATACCTTTAGAGGACTTCACTCCAAGCGGTACTTCAAACACCTCAACCCGATCCAAAATCCAACCCCTTAGCACCTTACTGATGTCTCTAACAGCTTTACTTACAAGGTGAAGCTTCTAAGGTTATCTTCAGAGCTAACTATAGAGCTACCATCCCTGCTACTGCCCTCTGTTGACTTACCAAGCCTACATTCTCAGCCTGATGGTACCTGCCAGGCAACTAATTGTCCTCCTGACCTGATGACATCCACCTGACCCTAACATCCATAGTGCTCCTTCCTGCCCTTGAGACCACATCCCTTTTTTATATAGATCTTAATATCAATAAAAACATTTATTTTGTTTAGTAAAGCTTAGTTGAAGCTATGTTGAGGAGTCCCATGCCAGACTACAGCAAACAAGGCTTTTAATAACTAGCACTACTACATAAACCTGCTGCTTCCTAGCTTCATTTAAAGTGACAAACCCCTACCATTTCCTTCCCCAACCCCTCTTATACCTCTGTCTCCTGTGCACATCCCTACACATCTGACTAGACCACAGACACAAGCCATCCAACCCCCCAAGCTTCTGTGCACACCAACTTTGACCCCTGCTTTCCCTTCTCCCTCCAGACGCTAAGATTCCCTCTTTCTGCCCTTTGCCCCTTCTCTCTTTGCCTTACTTCTCCCATTTCCTTTTTTATCCCACAACCCCCTACAACCCTCCAAGAGCTTTTGCCATTGAAGCATTCCTGACCCTCCCTACCCCTTTCCTCGCCCCTGGATATACTCCAATAGCAGCACCTTTAGCCCTGGCTTCTCTTGCTGTCTCCCCCTGCTTCCCCCGGCTCCTTGACTCTAACCAGTAACTCTTCCCTTTCTCTCCCTCACTCCTTCTCCACTCTTCCCTTCCCTCTCTCCACTTTTTCTTCTTCCTTGTCTGTCCGCTGCTCATGCAGGAGAGTTTGGAGAAGTATGCCGTGGGCGTCTTAAGCTCCCAGGACGTCGTGAGATAATTGTTGCCATCAAGACACTGAAGGCAGGCTACACTGAGCGCCAAAGAAGAGATTTCCTAAGCGAGGCCAGCATCATGGGCCAGTTTGACCATCCAAATATTATCCGCTTAGAAGGGGTGGTGACAAAGAGCCGTCCAGTCATGATTGTCACAGAGTTCATGGAGAATGGAGCCCTGGATTCTTTTCTCCGGGTGAGAGAAGATAAACGTTATGCTAATGTTATAGTAAAATTTTATGCCTGAGTTTTTGTAGCAGAACATTGTGGAAATGCAAGCAATATTTTATATAAACTTCATAAATGTTATTAATTAACCAATTTTTCTATCCTCACTGTAATACAACACAAAGTTTCACCTTAGCATTCTGATAAAGTGATGTTCTCACCTATCCACTTGAAACAAATGTCCTAACTCTCTGAAATGCTATGACAGATAGTGTAGCTTCCAGTTGTGACATTCAGAGATGAATCACCTGGCTGACGAGTCAAATCCTGGAACGTTAAAACACGTTGACAGCATTGAGGGATGACTTTGTTATGAATGAGTGAGTGATTCCTCTGCTTTCTCTCAACAGCTAAATGATGGGCAGTTCACTGTAATCCAGCTGGTTGGGATGTTGAGAGGCATTGCAGCTGGCATGAAATATCTGTCTGACATGAACTACGTGCACCGTGACCTGGCTGCTCGTAACATCCTAGTCAACAGCAACCTTGTGTGTAAGGTGTCCGATTTTGGCCTTTCACGCTTTTTGGAGGATGATCCCACAGACCCCACATACACCAGCTCATTGGTCAGCAATCATTATGTCTCAATAAATATTCATAGCAATTAAAAATAGCCTCTAACTGAGGTTAAAAGTCTCTGTATCCTTTGTGCATTTGTAGGGAGGAAAAATCCCTATTCGCTGGACAGCTCCTGAAGCCATTGCTTACAGAAAGTTCACCTCAGCCAGTGACGTGTGGAGTTATGGAATTGTCATGTGGGAGGTGATGTCATACGGTGAACGTCCATACTGGGACATGAGCAACCAAGATGTGAGTTATGTTTTTATTGCCTTTACTGTTTGTTCTTACCTGAGAATAAATGTATTCTCAACAACTGCCTTTAACAACTGGTTTATTTACATTTTATCTTTAGTTTTCTTAATTTTTAGGGGCAGTGCTTCAATTAGCATAATGGCAATTAGCATAAACAACAACGTGTGCTGAGTTTTAGTTGTTAGAGTGTTTGCACTGTATTATAAGATATTAAATAAATTGTTCTTTCCATAGGTTATCAATGCTGTCGAGCAGGACTACCGGCTGCCTCCTCCCATGGACTGCCCTACTGCTTTGCACCAACTCATGCTGGATTGCTGGGTTAAAGAAAGAAATTTAAGACCTAAGTTCTCCCAAATTGTCAACACCTTGGACAAACTTATTCGCAATGCCGCCAGCCTTAAGGTGGTCACCAGCACACATTCTGGGTAAGGGTACAGAAATGTAATGCATGTTGCCATGTTAACCTCTTTGACTGGATGATTAGCAATGCCAAGGTCAATAATTCGATTCCCAGGCATGGTAAAAAGTACATTGAATGTTGCTTAAGATAAAATGGAAAATGTAAATGTTAGCCCATTAATGTGTTAGCTTCTACTAAGTGCTTTGCTGGCTTATTCAGTGTGATTTCCTCTATTTCAAAGTCAACAAATGAGGCCAAAGTCACAGAGGCATTTGATTAAAAGACTATTGATTTTAGATCATTTTCAATCGACAAACAATATTGTACGCTGGGAAACTCTGGAGTTATGGAAATTAAGATGACCTTGAATCAATAAAACATTTGGTTTAATTGCCCAGTCACAAGGGGATCAATCGTTTCGCCTAAGATGCTTGCTCTACACTTACAGCCTTTTCTTTGAGATATTTAATCACATTAGCCACTTTCCACACACCACTGATTGTTAATGACAGATGTCAGTTACCGTATAACAGGATTTGCTCATTGACTGCCTTTTTTGCAGAGAATTGATTGTTTCAGTGTAACAGGCAGTGATTGTTAGAAAGGTGCGGCTTGTTAGAAGCTCTATGTGGGTGTTAAAGGGGAACTGACCTACCTCAGGGCAACTGTTGCTGGGTTGTATCTCCTGGGGAAGTGTCGCTGACAATCAGGAACTAGAGGGAGCCACTACGTCTGCCAGTAATGATCAGAGGACTAAGGAATAGTAATTAGGCAATGTAACGCAAAGATGGGAATTGTTTTAATTAGCAAGTAACGAGATTTTAAAAGGGCCAGTGAAGAGGTGGCCCCCCTGCTGGGCATAGTGAAAGAAGAGGGACATTTAAGGCTGTGAGATGGATTCCTATACTAAACTGGGACAGGTTTCTCACAGTTTACATTGAATAAACACTCAATGTTGAATTGTGAGTAATGCAGATATGCCTAGATCCTCATTGTTTTGTTTCCTGGTACAGTTATCCTGTGTTGCACTATAAATGTCCCTAAGATGTGAGAGCTGGGTCAGCTTTAACAATGCTCTATTAAGAAAAGTTGCCTTCAGGTTAATGACCACAAACCCTTCAGCCCTAAGGGCAGAAGCTTATTAAAAATCTTCCCATCCATCTACAAATCTTCTCCTCAATAGAGGCTTTGTTCCGTTCTTATTAACTTTTGTCATCTGCTTTTAATTGTTAATTAATCTAATGCCAACAAAAGACAGCAAGGTTCAGCAGAGCAGAGAGCTTGCAGACAGTGGGGTCTTTGCGTTGAAAACTTTGTCTCACTGTACCCACTGCCCAGACTTCACTGCTGGTTATTAGGACCTAAATCTGGACACAGATCAAGGCATCTGTTAAATTTAGTCAGCTCAGTCTAGAAATTGTTTGTGCTATGGGAAGAATAGTAATGTTCATCCACCTTCTTGTCCTACTTCAGTACATGATGTTGCATTCAAGTAAACAGTGATTATCATATTTGACTGGAGCATATCGAGATCTGATACAAATTAAGCAATTCATCAGAAGTCAGCATGTTTGCTTCCTGAGACCAATCCACATCCACTAAGGCTAGCATTGAGGAGCACCCAAAGCTTCTTCTCAAACAGGCTTCTGCATGTCCCCAGCCAGTAAGCCACAGTGGCAGGTTCAGGCCCTACAGGCCATGAGAGGTGGTGGTGGGGGGTTTGGGGGTGAGGTTTTGGTGACGGAAACCTGGCGTGACCTAACCCTCTCTCTCTTTTTATCTCCACTCCTCTCTTTCACTGTAGGGCCTCCCAGCCGCTTCTTGACCGCTGTGTGCCTGACTACACCACCTTCACCACTGTGGGCGACTGGCTGGATGCTATCAAGATGAGCCGCTATTGTGACAACTTTCTCAATGCTGGATTTGCTTCCTTTGACCTGGTAGCCCAGATGACTGCAGAGTGAGTGATCGGTCCTTAATTTAAATCAGAGGTTTCGATCTCCAACACCGAACAAACTCACCTGTCTGTAACTTTTTAGTAATTCCAAAAACCTTGGAGCTAAACTCTGCAGGAAGATAGACATTAAGGGCCAGAGTCTTTGTGTTGGTGGATGCACATTGGTGCATTTTTAGGTCACAGATAACGTGTGTATCTTCAGTCTTTCCATTCTGGTCCTGGAAGACCACTGTCCTGTGAAACTTAGTTTTGATGTCTGTAGGATAACTTGAAAACTACAGGGTTTGATATTACAGTTGGAACACAACTCCTCAGAACAGCAGTCCTCCATTCAAAAACATTCATAATACAACAAGTCTAGGTTAAACAAGAAATGCAATCTTCTAGTGATTAGAAGGGGTTAGTGAGGCAGCTTTTTGGGCATGCAATTATTTTCTTCATCTCATGCTTTTAATTCACTGTAACATTTCATTCAAAATGTCACAAACTAAGAACCGTACAAAGGTCACTGTTCAAAGAGAAATCCAGGATTTGTCAGTTTCTTAAATGTCTGGACAGATGTGAAGAGAGCAGCTAGGATCAAATAAACTAATAAGGGGAAAAGATTATAAATTCATAATGCCCATTAAAGTGTAATAAAGGATGGAAGCAGGGGTAATTTGTTTCAATTTGGCAACTTGACAGGAGGACCAGTCGGTGGTTTTCTCCTGCTCTTAATGACTAGTAATTCTCCTAATGGGCTTCATTTATTATCATTTTATCCAATGTTGTTGGCTTGATGGGGCCAACAGAGGGAAAAGAGAGAAAGCACATTTACATTGTGTGAAATTACTCTGCTATTGCCATGTGTTTGGAGAGATGAGGGGGTGGACAGGGCTGATTGTCTCAAAGAATGTTTGTCCTCTTTTGCTTATCAGAAGTCTAAGAAACAGAGTAAACAAAAAAGGCTAGTGTTATCTTCTAGCTTCATGTGTTGCTGTGTAAACTAAAACTCTGTACATTTACATTTATTCATTTAGCAGATCCTTTTATTCAAAGCGATTTACAAAGAGAAACAACATCCAACATTTTGCCCTAAGAACCAACAAGCCCAGTCTACAAACTGTATATGGATCCGATTCCGTTACAGCACTAGTTTTTCTTTCCATCATAAAGCCTGTGGTATTTTTTTTACCACACTCATTCTACAGTATAATGACTGTGTTGTGCAGTGAAATATTAAGTGCTTGTGGCTTGACAAGTACCACTTTCTAACCGTGTTGTGTGAAATCTGACATCTGGTAGCCTAAGGTGCAAAAACTAGCAAATAATTGACCAACTTTTGACCTGTAGTCTGAGAATTGGCTTTCTACCACAAACTTGTCTCAGTTTAGTATCCAAAGGGTGGGGAAGGTCTATTTGTACAACCTAGCGACAGTTTGCAAATGGCTTTGCTCATCTGTCTACATTCCCATGGGACTTTAATGACATCATTTTGATTCTTTTTTTATTCATTATATGATATGTTATATTAATTTGTATTCATTATATTGTATATTATATGGCAATATTTTTGTTTTCTTGTTGTTTCCTACAGAGATCTGCTACGGATAGGGGTGACATTAGCCGGCCACCAAAAGAAGATTCTGGGTAGCATTCAAGACATGCGACTTCAGATGAATCAAACGCTTCCTGTCCAGGTCTGAACTATGACCGGCCACAGAACTGTTCTAAAGAGAGTTAACGGATGACCCCTGATGCCTGATCATCTCCGCTAAACAGATGAGACTGGCTTGCAGTGCCTCAGAGAATTTTTCTTTTCCATTTTCCCGTTTTTCCGCATTATTTTACACCCGACAGGATTAGATAACATTTTTTTGTACTTCTTTTTAAGAACAGAGATGAAAGCCCGTATCCCATGCATGCCTTATGAGGCTCCGGTATGGGGTGGCTACTGCATGCGTGCGTGTGTTTTCGTTTGTGAGGCTGGCTGGGACACCCCCTATCTGCAAAGCCTCCCATAAGGCATTTCTCCCTGTAACTGACTCTGAGGGGGCGGACTCTCCTGGATGAACACTGACGATGGATAAGATACTCCTCTAATAGTATGCATAACTTGAAACAACAAGACTAAAAGTGAATATATATGTTCACTGGACACAATTGTGAAGAAATCCCTCCAATGCTAGCAGATGTTTTATTGTGTGTGTGACTTTGTGCATATTCCCCATCTTCATATTGAAGATGTTTTATTTAAAGGCACATGCCTCAAACAATTGAGCGAGAGAGCCACAGGAAAGGAGTGAAAGATTTCAGATGGCACAGGAATGGAATATGAGGACGTTGTGCTTGTCCACTAGGTTTAAACTGGCAAAAGGACTTCTTTGAATATACCTGGTGAACTCAGGATGCTCAGCTGCGTTTATCACTATTTCACTAAATGTTTTATTTTAATTCTCTTCCTTTGCTCTGTTTTAGTTCATGTTCTATGTTGAGTTGACATTTAGCCGGCCATCAATCATTATATCAGGATTCCTTAGCTTTTAGGACAGAGGTCTGTGATAACTTGTACTATACTGCTAAAAATCATTTTCTTAATCAGTATTTTCACCTTGTTTTTTCCAGTAAAGCTATCTAAACTTCTTACAGCAAAATACATTTATTGAGAGGCAAAATGATAAACTTTATGACATTGTAAACAAGTCTTTTTTTACCTCACTGGCATGTTTAAACTCATATCAAAGGTTATTGCGATAGCGGTGTTTAGGTAAAGTTTAGATTTTTCTATTGCAAAACAAAACTAAAATACTGATTAGGACAAATAGTTTTTGCAGTGTATAAAATGTAAATCACTGGTTATGAGTGTGAGTGAGTGAGGGAGGGAGAGTGTAAGAATTATGAATACAGATTCTGTACATGAACGTGTCAGGGATGGTGAAAACAAAGGCATAAAATGAATTGTGACAAGGAGCTGCAGGATATAAGTAAATTATTGTGTATGACAGAAATTTTATTTCATATTCATTTCCCAAGAGGTCAAAAGTAACTGGATTAAATTCCTTCAAATCACCCACAAATAATTCATTAAATGATCTGATCTAGATTTAAAGCTGCGTTCAGTATGTTGACATTCAAAATGTTTGTTTTGTAACAAACCAAAAAGAAAACAAACATAAAAGAACAATAGACAGTGAAGAAACATTTGGCATGTTGTCATGAAACCTCAGTGTTCTGTGGCAGAAAAATAATTGCAGAGGAAGTTCATTGAAATTGTTGTGAGAGAAATGAATAGGTGTTGAACATATAATCATTGTGGTGCTGATCCCTGACATATCTCTGCTATATTAAAGCTAAGCCTTTCCGTCAGCATCACAAAGACAAATTGTATCAATTCTCAGAGATAGCCTATAGTAAAGTTCACTCACCAAATGTTTTGTTTAGATTTTTCGAGAATTTCCGGGCGTGTTTTCTAACAAGATCGTTGACAACAAGTGCAATTCACGCTAGCACTTATGTGACAAGCAGGATATGGTATACTTCCTGAAACAGTCAGTTTTTGCAATTATTGTCTTCCACACAGTTTCTTTCCACCAATTCAAGCAGTTCACTCCTTTTGCACATACATATTATAAATACAGTACATTTATAAATAAGTGACGAAGTTTAGTGTATTAAAATCTGTATCCCAGAGGTTTCTGGGCTTGTTTCATCACAGTCTGATTAACACACAGGCCAATCCACCAACAATCTGTTTATAGCCTGGCAGAGACCAGCTTATGATTATTTGCCCTCCAATCAGCCTGTCTTCTGTTTTGCACTGCTCTGATTATTTCTGTGAAAACTTCAAGCCCCCACGACAAACAAGAACAATACTGTAAGCAAAAATGCTAAATAAGAAGCATGCTTTATTAGTTCAGAACAAGAAGTGTCAAAGTTATTACTGAATATTAACAAAATCTGTGGATGGGTGAATTGTACTGCATATATACCCTGCGCAGTATCCTAACCCCTCTGTCTGTTGATTTATTAGAAAGCAATGTGGTTTTGTTTCATTTATAATTTCACAAATTTTGAAGGTACCTCGGACCTTCCTGCCACTTTTATCCAAGAGCTTTGTGTAATATAAAATACTTAAGGAATTTTACAAATACAGACTTGATTTCATTTTAGCAAAATTGTATGGAAAAGCTTCATTTTGAGAACACATCATAGCGTGTGGCTAAACTGACGTGTATGAACCATATACCTTGAATTTCCCATCGGCACTGCTACTAACTTACAGCGCCGTTTGGGGGCTAAACTTAGCTGCTTTTGTCACATTCAATACATCTGACAGTGTAATCTCTCATAACTGGATGTAAATGTGTGAATGACTGTATGTCTGAGTGTGTTAGGGTAAGGTGCTATTGTCATTTTTATTGAAGCAAATTTGGAACAGAACTTGCATGATTTTGGTTTTTTAGTATATTTGTGCCAATGGTCTCCCAACATCCTCAACTCCTCTCCTGTTCCGCAATATTTTTCCTTTTTCAGAGTTACACTTTTATATTAAAAAATCAAGCAAAAAAATGTTTATTTTTTGTTTTGTTCAAGCAATTAAAACTCTTCTCATTACACCGCAAAGTCACTGACTGTCTTCTGAGTGCTGTATGTATACTGAGAGAAGCAACACATTTCATCATTATTATTTTCTTTTTTCTTTTTGAAAAGCATTGAGATGTATTTAATGGTGACGACAAAACAATTAATGCATTCTTGTAGAAATATTTTTAAAAAACCCTTTTGCAATTAAATTATTTAAGAAATACAAATGTCTTTGCTGTGTGCATTCTTTTGTTAAGTTTACTTCATAGCCACTGTTTAAAGTTTATCTATTAACATCTTAATATCTATTAACTTTTATCAATTGTTGTCCATTCTCAGGTTAAGCAGTACCTTTTCCAGACATGATGAGGATACAGATTTTTGCTTAACTGAAAAGCCTGAGGAATTTTAAGACTGTTCCATTATAAAACATTGTGCTCTGTATTCGAGAGAGAGCTTTGATCTTAACAGGTCAGGGCACCTGCCTTGCAGATATCCTTGTCTTGCCTTGCATCCTGTGAGAAAGTCTGTAAAGATCATGTGTTTCTCAGACGGCTTTGAGTAGCCTTTCACCACCAAAAAGATCTTTTAAGCAGTATTTTTGTTTTGTTCCAGTAAAAAATAATATTAACATCCATAAAATATATAAAGGAGGACAACATCGTGTAAGATGTAAGAACGAAAATGTATCCTTATTTTTTTCTTATCCTACTGCCAAATTTGTTATTTTACCTTTATAGGCATACATTATTAAACAAAATAATTTGCCAATGGGGATCAAAAAGTTTTTTTTTTACATAGTTTCGCTTGTCAAGTAAACTTTTTTTGTAAAAAATGATCTGAAAAAATGAAATGAAATCAAAGATTTATTCAATCCTTTTTTCATAAGTTCACTTTCACTTATTCTTTATTAATATTTCCTTAGACATGCAAAATGAACTATTAATCTATCTGTTTTTTATAAAATTGCAATAATATAAATATGTGAAGCAATTTCAGTAAGCTGAAAATGTGAGAAAACCCCCACATAACAAAAAATGTAAACAAGTGATCATATTAATCATATGAAAAGTATCACATTTCTTTATCTTACATAGTTCGGTATGGTTTTATTTATGCCAATAGTTCCTCTCATTTATCAGCCCTGTGTTCTGTGTGCAGTTTAGTGGTTATGCTTAGAGGTCCTTTAAAGGAGGATTACTGGTTTGTTGCCTGCACTAAGAGAGAGAGAGAATAAAAAGGCAATCTTACCAACACCGAGTCTGCAACCGTTCCTCAGGCCCTACTTGATAATAGATTCAGTTAAGCAAGCCCTGACCGATATCATGAGCCAAGAATGTGATGACACAGTGCTTGTATTGTGTGCTATCTCTTCGATTTGCAATGGTAACCAGTCGCTGTCAGTCGGCGAGGTAAGAACCGTGACATTGCAGTGGCTGGCACTCACACAAGCGCTGTTGTCAGACTGGAAAAGGAAACCAAGGTGTTTCCAAGCAGGATAACTGGATATCCAATATGCCAAAATGTTTTGACAACAGCAGAGGAGAGACACCTTCAAATGATAAATTCTTATTGCTCAGGTTTGAGGTATTGCCCCTGATAACATATTGATCTGTTTTATTAAAGGTGTTTGCTAAGATCAATAACTATTGCGCATGCTTAGGTTTAATGACTAAAACAAAACCCTAACCCTGGAAAAAGTTGTAGGATGTACTTGTCCTATGCCAAAGATCTGTGATCTATATGCATAAAGCATTCTTATGCATTCATTATTCTTTACAGTACACCCAGTCAATGTTATGTTCTTGTTACAGTAAAGCAATATTACATAAGCAAGAGTGTGTTATGGCCATATATTAAGCATTCTGTGAACCAAGGATTTTTTGGAACCGAGTGCTACAACTTAAAATCTGTGCAATTAATCATGACTAAATATTGTAATTGCTTCATTAAAACATTGCCCCAATCACACACACACACACACACACACACACACATATATATATACACAAATAGATAGACAGACAGACTGACAGATAGATAGATAGATAGATAGACAGACAGACAGAAAAGCCTTATACCTCCCTCTTGGCAAAGCAGTTCTTTTTTTTAATTCCCTTCAGGCTTGCCTTGTTCTCCACCCACCCCTTCTCTCCCCCTCACCGTTTTCAACCTTACCCATCTCCTCCGCACTAATCCGTTTTTCTTTTCTCTTGCCTGGTGCAAAGGTTTGGCTAATTGGTCACGTCTGTGCTGCGACACAGGGACCTGACATAATTGCTGGACAAATAGTGTGCCGTTTAGCATCAGGCCTGTCATGGCTAAGATACATGCAGACAGCGACTGACTGGAAACGCTAATTACAGGCCCAACACCACAACATTTAATTGGATGAGGGTTCCCACAAGATCAGCAATGTTTGTGTGTGCACAGTGTGTAGAATGTGCTTCAGAGGAGGAGGAAAAGACAGCAGACTGTGTTCACAGCTGGAGTTGATGCCAAGACCAGGGACAACTATGTGCTGCTGCATAAGGGTAATTAACACACAAGTATGATATATCTGTGTCGTTATACATTTTAATTGTTTTTCCAGTGGTCATCCGTTGAACAACTGTAAGTCACATATCACAAGTATTATATGCACTACATAATATAGTGTTTTATTAATATTTTTGACTGTGTCCTGTTATAAGTATACTAGCCTTACCTGGGGACTAATAAAACCTATTTTATTAATTTTATGTCATTAGTTACGTTAATTATTTACATTCATTTTTGAGCATTACACATGTCCTGTTGATTATATCCAACTGCAATATGATATTCTTAGGTAAATTACTAGATGTTTATGATGTTTCATTCAAAAACATTGAAATAAGACGATAATACAGTCAACCTTTGACAAAGTACAAAATCAGCCAAATGGTTTAGTTAAGTGGGGATTTCTAGAAAGTAGGCTTTTCTCCATTTTAAATTTGTGGTAGGCTCCACCATGCTTTCTCCCCAACGTCAAAAAGGATTATCCCATTCCAACCCCCCAAAGAAATTCTGTTCGCCTTGACTGATCCATCCAAAATGGCAGCCCTCATTGACAGTGGTGCAACAAGCAGGCCTTTGTTGAGGTTTTCAAGCACAGCTGCGCGTCTCAGACTGGATTAGTACACCACACACTGCCTCTGTCATAACTCAAACAATATATTAATTATGATCTATCTTAAAGTCTGAAACTTGTCAAGCAAAATATTTCTAAATGCTGTAATGTAGAGTTCATAAAGAGGTAAAGTATTGTTTATTTGACAGTGTAACTTGTCTATCTTGTGAAGTGTTTCTAAATTAAAATTTAATTTAAACTAAAACATTTCAATTTAAAGCTATAAGCTAATACTACAAGCTACCTACCTATTCAAATAAAAATATTGTTTTACTATTATACTTAAAATATATGTGTATAATTTATGTAATTAATTCACATATTAAAACTGTTTTTGTTATGGACATATGATATATCAAATTGCAGGACTTATTAAGAAAACGTGCTATTTCTTACACTGTTACCTATCCTATACCAGACTATCGTAGATACTCTTGGTCACTTTTGACTTAAGCTAGTAAACAATCACCTAGTAATCCTTCAGCAGCCCCCTAGAAACCACTCCAAACACCTTAACGATCATAAAGGGACCGTCTAACATCTTGGCAGCAAGTTTTTGCAACATATTTTTTTTAGATTTAACAATTTAGCTAGAAATAAAAGTATTTATCCGGCTATACAATGTAATTTACTTTTAAGCAACACCTGTCTTGAGTATGCTGGTGTAATATTTTGTACAGGAAGTTGTGTGCTTGAATAACCCATCTCTTTGATGTATGTGAAGAATACATTCAATGCTTCCTACCTTGAACTTCTGCTCAGCATGTTATTCCCAGTTATGAGGGTCGCTATCTTGTCGTGCTATGTGGTGTTTTGATTAAAATGAATAGCTTAGCCACCTGACCAACACAGTGAAAGATGACCTTGAGATATGCAGGAACACGCTGTTCAGTTTTCATATTATTTTTTTTGCTGCTGGAAAAGGTTAGGCAGGGGAGGTCCAGTTAGCAGATGACATCTCATTAACTGAGTGTTGATATTTATCAGACTTAATCATATTTAGGGCAGACGCGCTGTGATTATTTCCCTGACTTGGAGACGATCGCAGCGTCCTCTTACTCGTCCTTTATGGGTAAGAAACGGCAAAGACCACTGAACTAAAGTATAGGAAAAACTATACGAACACAAAAAAGTACATAAATAACTTCATCAAAGTACATAATTGTGTTATTAAATCCCAAAAAATAAAATATATTTACGAAAGTTCGTTAAAATGAGCACATTGACAGGAAAGATAAACAGATATATTCTTCATATGTATACTCTTCATATCCTTTGGCAAATATTAATATTTACTAATTACAAAATGCTTATCGTCTTCCGAATATACTGATTATATATATATAATCATATTGTTACGTGTCAGGACTCTTATTTGAAGTTCCTGTTCATCTCTGGTTTTCACTGTGTTCACTTCCTGATTGTAATGAGTTTCACCTGTTCACTGGTGATTACTTCACTATTTAAGTTCCCTGGTTTTGTGTTCAGATTGTTGGTTATTGTTGTATTCTGTTTTCATTGTGGATTACTCTTTGTTCTTGTTACCTCAGATCTTCTTTTGTATCACGCTGTTTGTCGCATATGTTGTTTACCTCACCATTTATACGGTTAGTGTTTGTTTGTCTTTGTTTTCTGTTCAGTAAAATATCGTTTGTTATCTAGTTCCCGCGTCTTGCTTCTCATTTTATGCCACCGCTAACACTACACCGTAACACATATATTGTATAATAAAAATCATTTTTATGTGTAGTTTCCAATTAAGACAGGCTCTTGTGGTTTTGGTAACTCTCTCAGATAGTTTGCTCTCAGACAGATTGTAACAGCCAACTTATTGCGTTAAACCAGTAAAATATAGGAACCTATTTTTTAGTAGCTTATCTTCATAACACAGATTTTTTTTATAACAATGTTTATTACAAGTATAAAGTAATTAGGAAGAAAAAATAAATCTCCTGTGACCAGGTGGCCCGGCTACCATAACCTTTGTCTTTTTTTGATCTGTGCTAGAAAAAATGTGATTTTTGTTTTTAACTCTAAGTGACAGCCAGACAAAGGCAATAACAGTGGGGGGCTTTAGGATTGTGCGTTAACATTGTTGCAGCTGTGTGAATTAGAGTGGGAGGTGTTTTTGTGTTCAGAAAGTGTCACCTCATTACGCCTCACGCTTTATCTTTTTCTACCGTTGTGACCTGTAAACAAGGTAAGCCGTCAGGAAAACAAAGAACGAGGCAGGAGAAAGACATTGAAAATGAGTCGACCTTCACGGAAATCGACACATTCGGCACGAACAATGTGAAATTGAATAAAGGTGAACTTAAAAGCATGTCGTGTTTAGTGCTTTGCCACCATTAGTAATGCTAATGTTTTTAGAGCGTGCTCGGATCGTCAACAGCAATGGCGGTGTGGCAGTATAACAGAGGGGCGGAGTCTATCTCAGAAAATATGATTGGACCAAAGTGGCCGCAATGTGACCCCGCCCGTGGCTAGACTGACACAATTCCAAGTGGGGTCATGGAAAGGACAACGTTTGCATGTTGCATTATGGGAAAAAAAAATAACGAAACGGAAAGGAGGACAAAAACTAACCTCAAGAAAAATTTTAATCTTTTTATGTTTTCACATCATATTTGACAGCAGAGAAATTGTAGGAGTTTTATGGTTTAATAAGTGTCAAGCCTTAAGTAGTTTAATTCTTAGGTTTTTTTTATTTTGCTATGGCAAGATCAATTTCTTTAACATGGAATAGAAGAATACGGTATGTAAAACATCTCTACAGATTATCATAAAGTTGTTAAAAATGACTTGATTTTATATTTAATAAAATACTGTATAAAAGACTGACATGTTGAGAAATTATGACATTTTATTATCATATATCCTTACACCATAATTCATACTCTTAACAAAAATTTGCAAATGGAAAATGCAGGATATTGCACAAAAATGTCTGAAAATGTTTACAGAGCGATCCCAAATAACTCGATCCCTAATCCCTAACCTTTTTTTAATAATTGACCCTAAAGCAACATTTTCAAAAAATTATCCTGATTATATTTAAAACCTTGAATTTTAAAAATAGTCAGCAAGAAAACACATTTATTTGACAATATGAAAAAAATATATTAAAATAATACATATTTTTATATATTCCTATTCCATGCACCTTTTGGATCTAGGGCTTGAATGGTGTGATGTGTTTTTTTTCCAAGGTTTTTAAGCATCCACAAAAAAATTAACATGGCATTACAAGTGAGCAGAGTGACAAACTAAACTGCTCTAATTATAACAAACAAAGCTGTGTGTTTCTTTGATTATAAAGTCCCCTTCACATGACTGGCGACCAGGCATGCCCAATGCAATAAATTTGAAGCAAAACGTCAAGCTATGGCAATACAGGTCGGGCGCTGTAAAGCTTAAGAACTTCAAAGCAATTTCAACTTTGACCTTGTTTGCCACTGTACGTCTGAAGCCCAACCAACGATTTCCAGACTATGTATTATACCTGTTCTCACAGTTTTGGTGTACACCTTCCTCTCACTTGCTGCCTATCAAAGGAATTGTAGCATCAGAGGGTCTTAAGAAGCTTCTTATTCATCCCTTAGCTACAATAACAATTCTCTCCATATGTTGGCACATGCACAAACACAAGAAATGTCAGAACTACCAGAACTCCAAGTTCCAAGTGGATGCTATGATGAAATAAAATATGATATCAGTGTTTCAAGTACCAGCCTTAATCAATACACAAGTGTTGTCTGTCTGACTTACAGACGGCTACTTTTAAACATTTATATTTGCTTGCATGCTCTGTTAAAAGCACTCTCTGTAATATGATGCCTCACTTCAGCAGTCAAGTGCACTTCTTGGTCAATCTTTCAGATCATTTTTTGACAACTGTAACTGCATAATAGATAATGTTGTTTGGTGTGTGACAACAAACATTTCAGAATGGTCATTCGAATAATTCATTAAATTGTAAAAAAAATACTAAATGTTTGACTAAAAAAATTGTTTTTTAGTCTCACTTAAAATTTTAAATATTCTGAATGTCACTTTTTTGTTAAAAAGAAACAAAAATCAGTTATTTTAATCAAGTACAATACAGATCAGTGTTGGCAGCGGTTTCCTTACCTTGATTTGCATGAAGCTAGCATGATGCCAGTATGACTTAGCATGATGCTAGCATAATAGATATACTAAAATATGGCTTATTCATAATGTTATGAGGTTGCTAATGTGCTAAATGGTTGCAAAGGTGTGGTCAGGAAGTTGCCAGGGCAATACCTATAGCCCACTGACAGCCAGAGTCAAATAAGCCCACTCACATGTCTCTACAATGTTTTAATACTGAGATATGGCTTATTATGGTTGCTGGGGTACAGTAAATTGTTGCTAGAGTGTAGCTAGACAGTTAATAGGGTAAAACCAATAGACAGATGTGTGTGTGTGTATCAAAAGAGCCAACTTCCATGTCTCTATGATGTTCTGGTGCTGAGATATAGCTAATTCATGTTGGTTCCTAGGGTGCTCTAAATGGTTGCTGGGGCATGGCTGGTAATAATAATTAAAAACTACTTGCCAGTCTGAGTCCACCCACTTGTCTTTTTAAATGGAAGTCAATGGGGGGGGGGGTTCTAGGTTACTGTAACTGGCTGCTAGGGCTTGGCTATGAATTTAAAGATATAATCATATATATGAGCAATATGATCCCACCCCCAAGTCTTTACAACATTCGGAGCTATTACATCACAAAGATCTGCCCAATGTTACATCTATGGGATTTTTTTCAATTAAAGACTTTGAGGAGGTTGCTAGGTTACTGTAACTGGTTGCTAGGACATGTCTATGAAGTTGAAATTTGTTGCTGAAATTTGTCACCATTTGTTGCTGCTTGCTAAGCCAAGTGATATGACCCCCAAGTCTCTACAACATTCTGATGCGAAGCCCAATGTTAAGTCTATAAAATTTTTCGCCCACTTTTTTGTAGACCCTAAAAACATTGTACATCGATCGCTTATAAAAGTCACAGCAATTCATGGGTCTATGACAAACCGTGTGGGATGAGTTACGTACCGAAGTTTTGTCCAGAAAAAGAAGAAGTATGCAAGAGAATAATAGTCATTTGCGAAGCTTTGCTTCACAAGCATCACTAATAATGATTTATAATTTGAGCTGTTGGGTCCAATTTTGAGGGAAATATCAGTTTGACTTGTGCATACGTCATGTCTGTAAAACGAAAGAAGATCCGGTTACTTACTCGTATGTGTGCTGGAATGGTGGCGGACTTGGCTTGGTCTTACAGCAGTTGTTCAAAATTTAAACTTGTCATCCACATTAGCAAAATAGCTTGCAAGTAATTTTATGTTTTGAACAGAGAGACAAAAGTTACAGATTGCAGCTGTAAAAAAACTGTTAAATGTACAGAGAACCATAAAATTTTACCGGTATTGGTATTGCCTACTTGAAATGTTAGTTTTGTACAGCCCTGACACACACATACACACACCAGATAACTCCTTTACCCTTCCACTCTCAGGTAATGAGGTTTCTCAGCCCAATTGGATTGATTTGACACTGGAGTCTGACGCCTATTATGGTAATGCCTCTTTGGAAAATGAGGCCATTTTAGAGCCTAGCTGTGTTTTTTCTTCTGCCCCAACTGCTTTGTTCACATCTATTTATCTGTCTGTCTCTCTCAGCCTTCGTCTGTTTTGATCCACTGTGGCGATAGCACTTAATCCACACATCTGACTGACTGACTAAGAGGTCACATATGGGTCATATTCTCCAGAAATAGTTTAATTGGTGTAAAACACTAATTTGTCATTTGTGTGTATCTGTACGTGTGTCTGTTTCTCTCTGACACCCTGCGGATTTGCCTCTGCTCCACCAATCAAAAGCATGACTGAGGGAATTAAGCATGCGTGCGATCAGTTGCCTGCGCTTGCATATTCCTTTATGTTTTTCTCTTTTCACTGCCGCTCTCCAGAGCCACAATAAAGTGTTATTGAAGAAGTCTTGAGACTTAGGGAGCCCGTTCGCTTCCTCTGATCACGGTCATATGTGATTCTGTATTTTGCTGGCATAGGCTTTTAAAATGCAGGCAGTTTCCTAGCATCATTATTTTTGAATGATACCACTTTGCATGGTAACCAAAATATAGCTTATAAGCTGTCTTTACATTGACATTAATTAGTCTTACACAGTGTCGTAACCAGACCCGATGTGACAAGCACCCAGAAAACAAAATTTGTTGTCTGTCCACTGAGAATATGAAATTGCTGTCACATCATGTACAATAACAGCCAATGAGAATATAATTTGTGTTTATTATACAGTTATGCTGAGTGGGATTTTAGACCAATGAAATTTCACAGTAGGTGGGGCCACCCATGATGGCTGTGTGTGATTAGATCAAAACTTTGTTTACAAAGATTTAAATGAAATAAAAGCTTGTTTCCATTTCACCTTACTGCAACACATCTGGTTAGGACACTGTGTTAAACCAAATTCATGGTACAGAAATACATGTATAACTTTATTATTATTATTACTTTATTATTAGTCTAGTTAAAACTGTCATTAATTCCTCATATATTTTTTAAAAGCCGCACAAGTTTCTTTCATAAATTACAAGTGATCAAAAATCACAGGACAATACTGGAACAGGCCAACATGTATGAACAATTAATTATACTTGTTTTTTTATCATGCAGTCTTTATTTACTTCCATTGAATGGAAAATACATTCTTTAAAAACTTTTAAATGAAAGTTATATGGGTTGAACCAGTGTTAGTAAAGACAGATATTTCATTTTAGGTAAGCTTGTCCCTCAAGCCATGCAGGCAACACGCACACCAATGTAAAAAAGACAGAGCTCTTGTGGTGATGAATAGCTTTCTGTCAAGACTAAAATGGGTTTGGCCATGTAATTGCTCTGAAGAAACCCCAGGCAGTTGTCGAAATGATTGGAAACTAAGAACTTTATTTGCATGAATAAAATTATTTCACCTTGAAAATTTTATTTTCACATGTGCTTATATTTAATCTACATTCACTTAAAGAGAGCAGGTTAAGCTTCTGAGACTGTGTTTGTGTGTGTGTACGCGAGGGCTGTTCACTCTGTTGCCCCTGCTGTTGAAGCCACAACTTAAGTCAGCTGTATATGGTGAAGCAAAGCTAAAATATTCATGACCAGGGAGACTAACCCTCAGAGCTAACCAGTTTTACTTATCAAACACCTTGACTGGCCACCCAAGTAAACAAATTTCAAGAAAAACTAATATCACACAGCTCGGTCATTCCTAAAATTCTTGGACACTACATTTGACCATGTTATGGACACAGAAAAGAGAAACTATTTTGATTCTACCCAAGACATAAATGTATATATATATATATATATATATATATGCGCACAAAAACAGGGACAAATATTTATATATGTATAATATACTTATATATATTTTCAGGACAACACAAACTTCCAAAACTTTTCATTCTGCCTCCAATTAACCATCAGTACCAGGAATTAAATGAAAACTTGAAGTGTTTTAAAAACACTTTGCTACATATAAACCCAAACTTTTCTTTTTTCAGGGTGTTTACTCTTAAATTGTCATGCTCTTAATTGAAGCTATCAGCCTGCACAGAAAATAAACCTGCTGTGTTGAGGTGGAGCGCTTTCCTCCTGACTGTTGTGTGAACTGAAAAATCAAAGGCTTTTCTTTTCATAAATGACATTCACACTAGCTTGAAGTTCACTGATGGGCCATGCTTTCCAGAACTATTTTAATTAGTCCTAACACACTGTGTGTTTACTGCACAATGAAAAGCTTGACATGGACTGAGTCATGCAACACACAAACAAATACTGGGGATTTCATTAAGGGAACATTTTTGTCTCCTAGCCTGATTTACAAATGCTTAAAAAATAATCTTTAATAGCTTTTGCCTCTTTAATTGTCTCACTTTTCTTTTTTTTCTAAGTTTACCAATTTACCAATTTATCTATCGTTTGTGCTTGTGCTCTGCTTTTTTGACTTTTTATTTCCCTCTGTGAAAAACTTTGTTTGTGTTATTTAAGTGAACAATTAAAAAAACTATTTGATTATGTGACTATTTAAGATGTTTTAGCTGAGCACAAAAATATGAATTTGTCATTTGAAAGACAAAAACCATATGAAAGACAAAAAAGTAGTTTTGTTTCAAGTAACAAAGTGAAGTGACAAAACACAAGTTTGTTTAATTGAAGCCCTATAATTACTGTGTTGTGTCTATTTAGATGGCCCTACATAGCACGTGTATTCTGAGTCCACAGGTTTCATTTGAGCCACAGAGAGCCTGTTCA
>JAZGTI010007729.1:0-21195 GCA_036877585.1 Botia kubotai
ATGAAATAAGTAAATAAACATAAATAATAGTAAGAAAAGGCCTACCTTCATGACCATGAAGAGGAGGAGTGTGATGAAGACACTGACTTGCGGGTGTTTCCAGGCTTGAGGTACATGGCTCGAAAACTCAAACTCCTCAGCAACACCGTGCTTGTACCAGGTCTGGTTGTCAAACAGTGCCACTAGTGACTCATGTTGAGTCAGCTGAATGAGGAGGCAGTGCTGGCTGTTACTTATTCCATAATTACTGATTTAAAACAAATACATGTATCAGCCTGAAGCTCACTTAAAAAAAATTCTAGTAGTCTACTGGCATTTAAAGCACTATTCAGAAGAAAGATATCAAGGGAAAACCTAAATAAAACTGATGAAACAAAAAATCTGAACCATCAGACCTGGCCTGCCATGAACTGGCCCAACCCTGGAGGAAAGGTTAGGGTGGAAACAAGCAGAGTGACCACAGCAGGATACACTAGTCTTCTATAAAAACATGAGAGAGAGAAATTATGTTTTACAGTATATGGATTTATAGCACCTGGAAAGAATACAACACCTCAGGAAGTCAATATCCCTATCAGATACAGAGCTCTTAAAATGGTGGGGAAAGGGACCACTGTCTATAGAAAATTACTGTAAACATTGCAATTGCAGAGGTATAATTTATTTAATCGAAAGAAAGAAAACAAAACTCACTTCTTTAGCAAAAATTTGTTGATGGTTTTCTGTTTTCTCATAGATTCCACTATCAGTCTGTTCAGGTAGACGTACAATGCCCCCCCAAAACCACTTGCAATCCTAAGACAAACATCATTAACTCAGTTAACACTTGAATAAACAAACACACTAAAAGTCCATTTAAAGAAGTAAAAAATAAAAAGGATTTGAATTTCAAATGATTTTTAATGTAGCCTAATATAACTTTATATTGTGTCAGCTTATAACAGCAAGATTCTGAAAGTTTAATGTCCAGATCACTGGCAAGTTTTTTATAGAGGTCAATGCAGCTGTAACTCCACCATCTAGCACTGAAAACCATTTGACTCATAAGTCGCCATGTATTCTTTAAACTTTTGTACAAGCAACAAAAAACAACAACAAAAAAAAAATCTATGAAATCCATCTAACAAAATCTCACTTTATTATGGTTAATGGTAAGGAATGTTTGGAAATTATTATTTTGTAGTATTTGCCATCCTATATTCAGAAAGGTCTCAGGTCTGCTGAGTACAACCAGGAACTGGGAAATATCCCACAATAACTTTTATTTACACTTTTAACATCTTTTGACTTTATTTCTACTGAGAAATTACTATTGCAGTTTTAGAAAATTTGTTTGGTTATCACTAAATTGCTCTTTGTTTATATTTCAAATATTGGTTGTGGAGGTGCCTTCATGCACAAGTCAGCCAATTCTGGTATGCTGGTCTAACTCCAGCCGGATTGTCATCATTTTTGAGTTCACAGTCCTTTGGAAGGATGCAATTAATGAGGCTTATAAAAAGAAGAAGCTTGTAGTACACCAACTTGGCAGAGGAGTGGCTTGATGGCGAAAATATATCTGGTGAAAGTGGACTGCAGGGGCTTTGCAGCCAGTTCCACTACAAGGCTGCTGAAGAAGTGGGCATCAGAGGCAGGTCCTGTGGAGGATAGTCTGCCACTGTTGCAGAGAGGCAGCCACTGGCTGTGGCAGAAGCAAAAGGACACAGCCTGGGCTGCCAAATGACCATGTAACCATGCAGCACACACCCAGGATAAATCAGCCTGTGGTTGGCCTGCCTCAGTTAAACGTGTATTGCAATAAAGGGCTGAAACACCCAATGAAACCAGGGTACACAACTGATGATGGGTCACATTGGTGAAAATGTGCTGAAAAATCTGAACATATATGTTCCTATTAAGCTACTTAATGGATATTTCCTACATACACTCTAAAGCAACAGATAAAAATAAACGTAAAAGCATTCAGTGTCGCATTTAAGGTGCTTTTTACACAGTACTGTAAATATGAAGGGAAATGGACCTGTATTTTTCCGTCTGCCGCTACTCACATCACCACTCAGAATAGTCACTAATGAAGGGCTTGAGAGTGAGACTGTGCGTGTTCTTGTAGTGCCATTAGTGTAGTACTTGCAGATCTGCCAGCGATATGATGTCCTTTTCCTGTGGCTTCAGAGCAATTAGTAACATGGCATTCACAGCTCGGGCGATTGGCTCAAAAATAGTACCCGATTGTAAAACTGCGTCCCATGAGGAAAGATGACAGATTTCGAATCACGTATTTTATGTACTTTCTCCAGGTATTATAGTCCTTTTTGCTTTTGATCCCTATTATTCAAATTAAACATACCAAAAATAAATTACTTACCCAAGCACAGCAAAAGCTGGAAGTTCTTGCAGGTCAAAAGGAAAGTCCAGACGAAAGCGAGTTTTAAAGAGAGCCGTGATCGTCTCTGCAAATTGACCAAAAGAAAATGAAAACGCAGTATTTAAGGAACAACACAAGTCAATTTTAATTCTGTCATTTATTCATCCAGATTATCTTTTAAGAATTTCTTTCTTCAACACAAAAGGGAATGGAGCATTACAACATACAATTACAACAAATGAGGACTGAGGATTCAGTCATCAGCTTCAAAAAAAGACACTAAAAGCACAACAAAATTATTAATAAAGTTTACCTGACTAATGTTTTATACATACATATCTTCATACGGCTTTTAGGTGCCTTTATGCCTTTTTTGAAGCTTAAAGGCCCTAGTTTTCATTTGTTGTAATTGCATGAAAAAAATACTTAACGCTTAACTAAACTTATCTTTTCGTGTTCATAGAAGTTTGGGGATGTTTGAGAGTGCGTTTTGGGTGTACTGTCTCTTTAATACTAAATCATCTGACTGCATTTGCTTTTGTAATAGATCTTTCACTCACCCTCATCCTTATTCCACACTGCCAGCACCCTGAAGATAAAGGCACTGAAGGTTGCAGCGAAGAATCCTCTCCAATAGTTCCTCACAGCGAAGAACGTGGATGTGACCTCAATACTAAACAGCACTCCTGCCACAAACATGGATTATATTACAAACAACTGTTAAAATGTTGCTGTCATAAATGAGATATGACATTATCTCCAGTGCCCAGTTATGGTCATGATGGTGGGTCTTACCTCCAATGGGGGCTGCAAAGCAGCAGCCCACGCCCACTGCACAGGCCGCTGACAGCATCTCTGTGTTTCGTAGTTCATTCTGTCAGATTAACAAGAAGACCAAATACATGCAAATCCTTTTAAACAACTGTTGCTGTGACAACTTAACAGCAGTCAACAGTGGAACAGTTAAATTATACTGACGGATACATGGCAACAACATACTGGACTGGGTATTGCTAGGCACACCATTAAAAATGGCCAAATGTTGTTTTTTTTCATTCACTAACACTTTTCATGTAAAACTTTCTATGGCCATTAAAGAGTTAGTCTTAAAAACTTAAAATTACAATGGAAATTGGTCAACTTAATAAAATCACAGATAATCACAATTTTTTTTCTGTGTAATCTACTTGGTCAAATGGACACACCCAAATAAAATAATGCCTGCATCTTACCTTGTTTCCCTCAAAGGGCTCTTCCTTCAGCAGTAAATCAGAATAACACAGATACAAGTGAGTACCTACACAGTGTTCTTGTAAATTCTGTTAATACTTTCAATACAATCTATCTGTCTGTCTGTCTACATTGTCTCAACACTGATAACTGCTTCAACATAACTGCATTAGCACTTAACTGACAAAACATTTCAGCCAATAAACACCCCTAAAAATACCAACAAGTTATGTTGAACAAATCTGTGAATATTACCTCAACATTGACATTATTCTATTCTGCGTTTTAAGCTTACTGTATTACTGTCACTTCAATATCTTTTTTTTAATTAGGTGCTAATTGGACCTCATTCATATCCTACTATCAAAATGAACACCCACAGGTGTGAGACAAATTACCAGCATGGTCCATTAACCCAGACCACTGAGCTAGACTCACTGTGAAAACATGCAATTGACATTTGTCTAATTAAGCTACATTCAATCACAGTGGAACAGCTGAAATGTGTGGGAATGTTTATGGTCTCCGATTTTCTGTCAAATTTGCTCTGTCCTAACCACGTTATTGATCCACTCCTCTGTGCGCGGTGATTTCTCAGGTTGCTTTGAGGGCAAAGTCCTGTGGGTTGTTGAATGCATCAGGAGGAGGGACACGTGTTTTAGCATAATTTACGAAAGGCTCCATTCGCTGTCTTTGCAGCTCCCCTGAGATCTTCTACCCTATGCACTCTGACTAATCACAGTCTAACAAAAACCCTAGAGAACCCTCAGCTGCTTGTTTGCATGATACACACAGATGAGACGGTAAGAACAAGGGCATGATGTTCCAGGTGACGTGACATGTAGAGTGATACAATACAAAGTGTTACAAACACTAGTTGGGCATTAGTGCATTTTATAATATCTTCCATTAATACTGTAGGTCATTATAGTAACTCCAATATTATGTCGTTAACAAGCATTATATAATGTTTAATGGGAATGTATAATGGTGGACCAGATTTTGTATCTCAATAAGAAATGCATGAAATTGCAAGAAATGCAAATGCAAGAAATTTCACTTTGGAATAGAAGTTATTATAAAATGATTCCCAAATGTCAAACGTTTACTGACAAGAAAGGATGTAGGTTTTAATTCCAAACATCTCTCACCATGTAGATTCCTCCAAACAAGGCCATAAATTTGCTTAACAGAGCAGCACACAGGCTGGCAACATGAACAAATGGACCCTAGAGGACACAGGGGTAGAGAAAAAAACAGATGACTGTGATCACCAGGGCAAATACTTAAAGTATGTCGGAAATTAGAAGGCTTATCAAGGATCAGATATTCCCTCTCAAGCACCTCTTTGCCTAGAGGCATGCCACTTCCAAGGGCACAAGTTAAGCCAATTACTTTGGCAACAAATGTTTTAAAAGTCAGGTACTCTTTCAGCACCACACCTCGGAGGATGGTCTTCATCTCGGGGATCCCCGAGCCTAGAGAAAGAGCAGACCAGGGGGTTACATAGAGGCAGAGAGACAAAGTTTGAAGAAAATGTAAAGAGCATGTTAACATGTCAGTGTATCTCACCCACTGCCTGTGGTGCGAGTATCTGCGTGAAGCCTGCAGAGAAGGTGATGAGAACCACGGGGTAGGTGACCCAGGCC
The DNA here is from genome assembly GCA_036877585.1 of Botia kubotai. Taxonomy (NCBI): domain Eukaryota; kingdom Metazoa; phylum Chordata; class Actinopteri; order Cypriniformes; family Botiidae; genus Botia; species Botia kubotai. Next base: position 5,245 of record JAZGTI010007729.1, read on the forward strand.
AGGTACTGCAGAAGCATGTTACTGTGCAGACCTCTATACATCCACTTCTGTGCTGCATACACAGTCACACAACAGATAATTACACCTCTGAAATAAACGTGAGGGGGAGACCCACCTTGTGTATGTAAAAGCTTCTTCTAAGCCACTGGTGTTACTGGTTTTCGTCCCATTCGGGTGTACATGATTTTAAATATATAAAGTACTATTCATTTATGTGTGAAACTATTTTAGTGTGAAAACGTGATGTATTTGATGCACCTTTAAAAGCACTTACGGTGTAACCTTGTAAAGTCACCCTTAATGCTTGCTTAAGCAACTTTTAAGCCATTTGTTAAGTGACTGAGGTGCCACACCACCAGTCAACCCAGTAAACAAACTCATTCTTTTGCAAAAAGAGGTCAGTGAGATGGCGCCAATTCATTCAGGCATTAACTCACTTTCAATCTCAGAACAGACAGTATGACGAAACCCCACTGGAAATAAACAATACTTCACAGATTAAATGACACCATCTGTACTTTCATGGAACCCTATCAAGCAGAAAATTGTTCTTTTCATTGCTTTCTCTTTCTCACCTTGCTGGCAGAAGGCTATAGTGTAGTCCATGGCCCAGCTGACCAATGCCATGAGAAGCCCCAGGAGGATGAGAAAGATCCAGTCTTCACCCACGCGGGAAATCAGGAACTTCTGACACCGTGACGTACAGACTGCACACAGACATGTGTTACAAGTGCAGCTCTTTTACTATGTCATCCACAATTGTACTCCTCTTTATAGGTCAGTCTGTTCAGTACAAGTATATGGTAAGAGATTGTATGAACAAGTTATGGACAGCCCAAAGCAATTACCTGAAGACAGCAGTAGGTGCACTGTATGCTTTAATGAAGTGAACAAGCCGTTAAAGAGATAGTTTTCCTCTGGTTTCTGACACTTTTAGATACACATGAGAAAACTGAGAGTGTGAACAATGAAGCAGTGGTGGACAGGGCAGGGTTGTGTGTGAGCAGATAAGACGCATTTGAAAGACAGCGGTAAATGAGGAGTCACGCCGGGTGAAGAGACACCTCAGCATCCGTGACAGAGATGTTGCTCTGCCAGCCACAGCACCTGCTGAGTGACCCTTAACCCAGCTCTTCTGCGCTAGTTCGTGCTGATTTGCCCACTGCGGTTGGTACAGACGTCTTTGCACTTGAGAAAAGACCCGTAAAAAGAAAGTACTCTCTGGTTATATAAGCCTACCCTAATTTAGTGCAACTCAAGACGGTTTTGGACGCGCAAACCTGCAGCGCTTATCTCTGAACAATGCCAGACAGAAGTGCTGAGATGCGACATATTTTGGCATATAATTGGAGTTTGAGAAATAACCGAATAAATATGCAGAGCCTATTTAGAGCATAGTTCCATACAGATTGCAGAGTTTTTTTTTGAGTCACGGGCCACGACTGGAAGTGACATTCTTATGTGGCACGCATGCATGACATAACAATGCATAATATGTCCAGGAACCGCCTATTTATATTCTCAGCACAAGTAGATGGGTGTAGGTGGTTTGGTGAGAGGCAAAAATATCTGCCCTCTTTCTGCCTGATGTGACAACTTTTGTGGAGTTTTCCACATTGAGCCTCTAGGCAGCAGACACAATTTCCTATGAGAATTGGTGGACTGCTGCCAACTCTGTGTTTTCATCCACATATCCAAAACAATTATGATAAATATAGACAGATTAAGGCAGCTATGGTAGTAGCACTTCACTGTAAAGTTGCAGAAACAACAGCAGGATGCTGACAGCTTGTCGCAAATCTACCCCCCTCTGTCATCTTAAAATTCATAGATAAAGTCTAATTAGACAAGGGAGAGACAGATATGTGGGCATATAAACTCTGTTCCAAAACCTAGCAAGCAGCCTATCTAGGCAGCATTTTAACGCAAAGCAAAAGTACAAAACATATCTCTTAAATATCTCTATTGTTCCTCTCACAAAGAGAAAAAAAATCCTGTTTCTTTGAAGTTTCTCCTGACCCAGCAAAAAGACCCAGAAATGTCATGAGTATACTGTAGTTTCACAAACAGTGCTCACATCTGCCAAGACAAAAAATCGGCAATCGAAAGTGAAGAGTCAAGTTTAATAGGAGCTAAAACAATCTTTCAGAACAAAATAATCTAAATTATACTATCCATAATATTTTATAGCTGTATATTCTTCCTGTGTCTATTTTTATTTCTTCTATTTTACAATATTAGCAGAAATATCTGAGACAAACATGTTGTGCACACTCCCAACATAAAAGGAGTTTCAACTTAATTACACTGCCTCCTAAGCCAGATTGTAAATGAACGTTACATGTATTCTTCACACTGAATGCAATCTCAAAATGCACTACAGTGAGCACAGCAAAAAAAAATCTAAACTCACAAATTAAATGAAATCTCACTTATTTAAATATATACTATCCTGTACTGTAAGTTGGATGATAATGCATTACAAAAAATCAACTGTGAATTGTGCCTTTCCTTGCACAGCACTATTTGAGTTCCTGTCCACGTAGAGCATCTTACTCAGCTAACAGGGAATGTTCTCAGAACGTTGGCTAATGCTCTCCAGAAGTTCTCTAGTTCTGTAAAAGTTATCAAAAACATTCTTGCAGTAATGTTAGACTAGAACTTTTTTAATGTATATGTTATTGATATCAAAAGCGTTATGTTTTTTAAGTATTTGGTGAAATATTTAAAAAATGTTACGGAATTAAAAAACGTTTGAATAACATTTGAACATTCCTAGAACATTCCTTAAAATCCTTAAATGTTCAATTTAAATGTTTTGTTACTTAATGGAAAGGTTTAGGGAAACGTTATTACAATCTAAAATTGTTAGTTGGGAAATCAGTCATATATGAGGTTTAATGGAGGTTATAGGATGCTACAGCGAGATGGTGGATGCCTATGTAGGCAGCAAGAGAGATGCCTCGTTGAGTTTTGGAATAAAACTGTAGTCGGGTGAAGAAATAAAACAGAAACGAGATAGACACAGACGGCACTGTGGACCGTTGTGTAGGTAGTGCGCTGACAAGCCTCCAAACCCCTCAAACTCTTGTCAAGGAGGATCAGAAGGACCTTTATTGCACACTGCGCTGATAGATTTCTCATGCTTTTCACACTCAACAGGGAGGCGGGAAGGATGATATAGAGACAGATGCTGTGCGTCTTTGGAGATTACAGAGGGCCAAAAGAGCAGTCTATTTATGTTACTAGAAACCAATGAGATACCTCATTAGCACTAAAAACATGAAATGAAAAACATTAGCACAAAAAATGAGGACTCAACTTTTAACAGTTATGGGAATTTATCCCAACCTCCAAATGAACAGCCAATGCTATTCGATGTTTGTTTTTAAGAACAGTGTTAATGTACCATTAAATGAAAACATAAATTGTTGCAATGGGAAATTTGCTTTTCCCAACCTCAAAATTAAGGGTAAAAAACTATTTTTATAATATATAATTTAATGAACAGTGACAGATATAAAGAACGCACTGAATCCCTATGTGAATTTGTTAGGTTTGTAAGTTATTTGTATAGTGATCTACAAAAAAGTTTTTATTTTACTTTTATTTCTTAATGTTTTTTCCTATTTGTTACATATATTTGTTTTGTTTAACAAATTGTTATACCATAGTTTGGTTGTTGTCTTGTTTATTGATTTTATGTGACTGGCAATATATAGACAAACAGCAGCTCATTATAGATACACTGCACGTCAATGTGTTTCATCTGTCACCCCTAAACGGCGCAGAATGATTATGCTCCCTGCTGGTAAACTGCTAGCACTGCACCGAAGAGCAGAGAGATTTGAATGTCCTCCGAATGCGTTGATATATATGCTGCAGGTTGTTTACAGACTATACTGCAGCAGAGTAACAAACGTTCATTGTGCGTAAAAACATAAGCGTTACTATCTACAACCCTTTTAGAAAATTATCACACCTGTGGAATGTACGTAATGGAAAGATAAACAATGTGAGCCATACAACCCAAAATACAACCCCAAAATCAGTGACGATTCATAACCAGTAGAGGGCAATGTAAAGGAAATGTGGTAAATGACCACATTTGCAGCATGAGACATGACCTGTGTCACTGAGCTGCTTTCAAACTTGAGTAGTCCAAACGGACCTTTTCTCATGTTTTCTGCACAGTTCAATTTGGCATTTTTTAATATTTGTTGGGAAATAACATGGAATTTTGCAGAGTTTAAATGAGGTAAAATCACTGGACTAAATTATCTAGATATTGTCTTTCCTTTTTGAAGATTTTATGATGTTATCGCTGGTGTTTTAATTAGCATTCTTTACACGTCATTTAACGTTATAATTTTACATGCCTCTGGTCTTTGTTTTCAAGATGTTGTCAAAATAGTCTAACTTTTAAGTTCAAAACCCCCTGTGTTCTTCTGTCTCATTTTAAATAACCGTTTTTCAAAGCAGGAACTTGTGTTGTGGGTGTGTTTCCTTAGGACCAATTAGTCATCTAATCGCTCAGTTAGCCCCCCGCCTAGTCACTATTGAAAATATATGTAGTTTTGAACAAATCAGATCCCCTGTGGGTCTGCACATGATCGTGGAATTGCGATGCGTCACACCAGCCTGAGTAAAGCACCGATCTTCAGTGATATCTCTCTCCCTTATCTCCTGCATCAATCTCACCTAATCCCCAATTCCAGCATCTTCTCACCAACTCTTTCGTCTCCCTGTCCTTTGTGACCCTATTCCTCTTTCAATCCCTGCTACCCAGTCATCCCTGTGCATCCGCCAGCTCCTGGCTTTCCTGGCTTTGCTCTGTAGCCAGCAGAAACGCACTGCTATATGTAGCAAGCTTTGGTGTTAGCAGAACTGTCAATGAAGAGCTGGCCCACACACAAATGTATACAAAACACCCACCTTGACACTTGGCACACGGGTCTTTCTCATACTCCTGCAGCTCTGGGGCCTGGCCGCGCACGCTGGTGGTCCTCCGCAGTGCTCCATCCTCACGTAGTCGAGCTGCCTCTTCTTTGGCATAGGCACCCAGCTCCTGTGTGTAGCGTCCATACATCTAAAAGCAAGACAGATTTTACTATCAACCATTGGAATGAAATGAGGGGGAACCAAGTTAAGAATTATTTCACTGAAATATTGTGCAACTTTTCAGGTGGTTTGCAAAAGCCTATCAACAAAATGGAGGTCACCTGTCAGACTTTTAGTCTCATCCCTGAAATATGAAACCACTATCACGCTCCACTGCAATGGTGCTCATTGTGTCATATGCGGTGTTAGATTTATGTCAAACACTGTGCTTAGCACTGAGGCCCAAAAGTCCAATTCTGGCCTAATTAGACCATAGTTCTTTAGATTGTGGAGTGAATCTTGTTCCTTTGGAATAAGTTTATATGAGAAGTGATTTGAGCATTTCTCTTGCCTCCCATCTGTACAAGACAGATTTATGAATTCATGCTGTTGTTGTCTCATGCACAGCTCCGTCAAACTTTCATGGGAGATTGTAACTCTAGAGTCTTGGTGATCTTCCTTACTAAGGCTTCTCCAGTCCAGACAATCAAGAAAGCAGATTCACAGTTGTTTCACATTTTCAAATGAACTTTTCTTCAGCGTATAATCAGTGCTTATATGTTCCTATTAATCAGTGCTTAAATGGTCATATTCCTATCCTGTCCTGACTGATTTATATGTGAATCATAACACAGTTTTGCTCATCTTTGCCCTCTTGGTGTAGTGTTTTCATATATCCACACTGAGATGCTCCAACACACACCCAGGTGTATTTTTTTTGTGTCCAGGTACCTGATACCTCAGCTGCAGACATGGAGACCCTGGTCAAATAATTACATTACTGTGTGGTTACACAGGTTAGATATGTTCCATTTTTCCTGTTAATAGGCACTTTTATTGCTTTTTTATTCACTTTTATTGCTATTAAGTAAACTGTAAACTAAAAAGACACATGCATATGTATTTAGAGCTGGTTTCCTATATTTCACACAGCTATAAGGGAATGATACGCAGACAGAATTTTAAATATTTTGCTGCATTGTGCTGTGATATATGCGTATGTCAAACAATAAGAATTCACCTCAGCAATTTGAATGGTCAAATAAAAAACAGAGTTCACCCTTAAAAGCTAGAGCGCAAAATAATTAATATATTCATGATATAGTCAACACAAGATTTTATATACATCAGCATTTTTCAGGCATCCTGTTGCCAATGAATATTTCAGTAGTTAATAAAGCAGTTACACATTATAACCCACAAATCCATGAGATTAAATAGCTCATGGAAACTTACATCCTCACTACTAGTCAGTCAGTCACATATTCTTTATAAACCACATTTATAAACAACAACCATTGATCGAAGTGCTATACAAACATCAAGGTCCGACATCAGCTTGATGTCACTTATATAGCAAATGAGTAGTTCGATTCTTCTCTTAACTCACCGATTATATAATGTTTTATAAACATGTTGTATTGTTTTTGGAGTACTTCTCCAAACGGTTCTGTCCCCATTTACCTGAATGGTAAATTCTTGTCTAGACACTTCTGTATGGAGAAGTAGATACGCAGTTTAAAAAACAGGCACAAACTGCTGCTCAATTTGACAATCACAGTCAATAGGAAGATTTATGTTTAACATTCAGTTAGCAGAAACAAGATTTTACACCAATGAGATTTCACTGTGGGCGGGACTATCCAGCAGATATAGTAACTAAGCAATTAAATGCCGCGATGAGGAAGAAATAGTTTTTAGTGCTGGTTACTTAGGGCAGTGTAATTTTGAATTGACATTCAGGTTAAATTTTAATATTTTATTATTTCATTTATTTTATATATGTATATATATATATATATATATGTATATATTTTATTATTTAAATGATCCTTGTGTTGATAACTGTAGGGGGGTATTATGAGCCCTTTCCACCCATTGTAACCCTGTCCTCTGCCTTTGTGTTCCTCTTTTTTTTCTCAATCTCTTGTTCTTACACTCAGCTGCTCCCACACAAGCAGATGCCCACGGCACTAACGATGGAGAGATGGGGATATTGGCAGGTCCGTTGTGTTAGTGCCACAATCCCTCTCTCCCACATCCTCAGCCTGTTTCCCTCTCTCTCCCTCTGTCTCTGTTCTATAAACACAAGCCAGTCTGATCTGGGAAGCCTAGCCACCAGTGGCACATTGAGATGAGCATCACGATTGCAGCAGACTCTCTCTTCGCTCGCATGAGCAGGTGCAGCTCACACAGAGACAGCAAAGCAGCCCGATGCAGATTGATCGGCACCCTCCTCTTCCTCTTCTGCTGTATCTGCACAACCTTTGTGCCCCTTTGACACTCACTCTGAGCTATTGCACACCTGTAGTCATCCCCCAATAATGATACCTCAAACAAAGACGCCCAGCGAATGATCTCACCAGACATCATCTTCATCGGTCTGGACCACTTGGACAGCTTGACATATTAGTCTGGCCCAATTAAACTCCCCCACCATTTTTTAACAGGGTGACATTTAACCTTAGCAACACAAGCCGTCACAAATGGTGACGTACTACAACCAATCAAATCAAAAGAGTCAAAAACACAATGCTCCCATAACAGGGGGGGGCAATCAACCTCACCCTGAAATTCAGAAAAGGGACAAGATATAAAAAACAAGGTTTACCCAACAGATAACACTCAACCAAGCCAACACTTGAGAGAACATTCAATCAATACGATAAGCCTCTAAAGTGTTTGCCCTCAGTAGCATAGCGGTCAAGCAGACTTGTAGCATACTGACCAGGAAAAGTGCAGTAGATGCTACAAAACACTATATATGTCATTGAGCACTTTCTGACAATAACTTAAATTTCTGACAATAAATTCTATTACACACTTAGAACTAAAGGCCAGGTCTGCTACGCCACTGTTTTGTTAAATATTGGCACACAGCCTTGCAGTGGAGTATGCAAATTCCAGATTGTAAGAAGATACTCAGACACCCGCATACAGGCTGAGAGAGTGTTTTAGGTGGATATGAGTGGCCTGTGGCAAAGATCCCTCTGAAGGACTTTGGAGTGTAAATGGAGTCGTTTACAGCCTCTGTCTCAAAGCCATCTGAGCGCATCAATGCCCCTGTGCTGTGGCACTAAAGCAGGTGCATTGCTGTGCTGCAGGTTAAATGGAATGTGATAGCCAGCATAATTAAATCCAGCTTTACATTGTGTGATTTTCTCTGTCCTTTACCAGTGTTGCTTATCAGACTGTGTGATAAGACGTTAAAGCTATCTTGGGCAAAATCCACAGCAGACTGTGCAACATCTTTTATGTCAGACTGTATGATGTTTCCTAAGGCTTTGGTCATGATTGACAGCGTTGACTAACTGTTTTACACTTCCTGTCGCATTTTTGACATTGTGACGCAAAAGCAAGCTCATCCTAATTTAGCCAATGTTTTAATTGGAAAAGGAAAAACAGATGTTCAAAAACAGAAATGATGGTCGGCTAAAAGTGGCTGTGTTTTTTCTTCAAAGGTAACTCAAGGTCATTTTGAAATGAAGGTCATAATATATTTGCATGAGATAAGCTAGTAAGAACATTTTTAACTGATCCCCTTTCCTTCTTACACACACACACACACACACATATTGATTGCTGAGCTCCTGTCGGTTCTTTCATGATGGCGGTGGGCTGGCAGTCACACCACAGGAACATGTCTCAAAACTACTGATACTTCCAGAATTCTGTCAGAGAAATTGATTCATAACTAGGCAATTAATCCTAGTGAAGAATATGTCACACTAAGTGGTCCCTGTTGATTTTGATGAAAGAAAACTATTTTGATCTGCACACTTTGTCTCAGATAACAAAACACTTAGGGTGCACATTTGGCTTTGCCAACTGTACAGTAACAATCAGTACCATGACAAAAATAATTCAAAAGTGTTTGTCAAAAAAAAAAAACAAGTGAGACACCGTTCATAAAAGACCAATTTCAAGTTATGTAACTCCAAAGTACAGCTCTGTGTTTTAGGTTATAAGCAGTTATTACAAGGTAGAAACTTCCTTCAAAATCTTTTCATAAACCAAACCTAGCTCAGCCCTGGGCTTTGAAATCTAATTTTTCAGATATTTTGAAGAGGGTGTTATCAAGTCTTTGTGTGCAAATTTCCTTTCCCTGGTTGAAGTATTTTACATCATCTCTAGGAGCCAGCTTATCAAGATATTGGATGAGTTTTTGCTCCTCGATGTTAGACTTGCATCAATATATATAATGGAAGAAGAGGCAGAGGATGTATTGGATTAGCATTTAACTGAGTCAGAAGAAGCACGAAAACAACCTGTCAGCAGCCACAGCTCATCCTGTTTTCCAAAAACATCCCTTTCAAGAAAAAAGGAATTAAGACATTGATCCAATTACATTAACGACTCCTATGCAATCCACTGTACCTGGTGTGAGCCATTTTGACACTGAGCCAGAATGAAGAATATTAAAGAAATGTGTAATGCCTTTACTTGATGTGTTGCATTACATTACAGTGGTTTGGGGCCAAATGGCATTTCAGATGCTTGGCTGGTGATCATGCATCTAAAAGCTGATGTGAGATTAAACTGCCTCCTTTAATCCATTTTGCAATCATGCAGGTATGGCTCTCATTAGCGCTGTCGCCTGCTTAAGGTTATTCATCGCTTTATTTGTGCATAAAAGAAGGGTGTCAAATCACCTTGGTGAATGATGAATAGCATTCATATAAGAGCGTTCATATGGAAATAGCTTACCAATTTGCATGCATGTAAGACTGAATAGCAGTTAGTAGCAGCAGCTAGTTGGTAAGAGAAGGTTCCAATGGTTTGTGGGTAAAGTGTGAGGTCATTACCACCTTTCTGCTTTAGTAACTCTTCTCTGTAAAGATCATCTAGCAGTGCTAAAAGCATAATCACACGTCTGTGTCTGTGTGCACCATGCTGGAGGCTGATGTCACACCACAGGACTTGTATCCTCTGCATGTCCACAGTCTTTGATCTCATTAGTGGTCAAAATCCTCCTCCCTCACACTGCTATGGAGTTTGCTGGCATGCTATCTAAAACATCTGTTTTTTTTTCAGATCCTCAGTTTTGAAACACACACTAAAAGGTCAAAATCTGGGGTCGTATACCTTTACTGTCAAATCTGGGGTAGGAGAGAGAGGTATACACATGTATTAACGTTACCTTTAAAGAAACAGTTCACCCAAATATTAGGATTTTGTGATTATTCCATGCTGTTATAATAAATATTATTTTCTTTCTTTCATTAAACACAAAAGAAGAATATAACCATAAGCGTCAATTATCAGAGTCCAAAAATTGGGGAACAGGCCAGTGACAAGATGATGACTTTTAAGCATAATGCTGTAGCTTTATTGTTATTAGAAATTTATCTGAAGTGAATACAAATAACCTAACTATTATAAAAACATTTTCAGTGTATCGTCGTTCCATAAATTAATTTCTATTAATTGAAACAATGATGGCAGTATTGGACTTTGAATGACAAAATGAGAAACAGCCTTCATCAAATGTTGGTTCTTTGTATGTACCCCATACAACTTGAACACCATATTTCAAAGCTTTGTGTAATCAATGGACCGAAGATGACACAAGAAGGAAATGGTGTGACACATCTAAAAACATCCTTTTTAATCTTATTTTACTCAACCCATTACTATCAATTTCCCAACCCTCTTAGACAAGGAGTCCACACTAATGATTTTCCATTGAAAGAAATTGACTTATCTTTTGCCACTGCTTGCCAAACTGACACCTGTTTCAAACGTCTACTGGCGTCTGACTCTTACATGTAAACCCCAGGTAGGAATTCAGCATTTCATCTGGAAATGTTGGATGGATTTTTCTGATGGGCTGAATGCTGGTAATGATCAAACTGGATGATACGGGTTCTCCAGTGGTCCATGCATTGGGGCACTATGAAATACTGCAGTGATGTGTGCTAAGACTTAAAAGATAGTGTCCTCAGGCATGCTATTTTTGCTGAGAGCTCTAGGGAAACACATCACGCAAACACAAATCACTGGGCTACGTTTTTTGACAATTGACAATGTTTTAACTATAGCCTGCCAAAATATCTGCATTTTTTAACTTGGAAAATGGTGAGTCACCATTTAAAGAAGAAGTATACCGACATCCCCAGAGAAAATAAATGAAGGAGCCAATATTATACTGTGAGCTAGTTCACATACTGAATGAAAGAAAAACACAGAGAAAAGCACACATCACAGACTAATCCTACTTTTGCCAAATGTGTCCAGACAGACTCATGTCTGGCAGAGCACTGAAGCACATTGTACGGACAGTAAATGATAAAGACATCAATCGGAGCGAGATCTAACCCCTGGTTAAAGAGAAAGGTGTTGACAGAGGGAAAAAAACAGTGAGTCTCCAGCCACCATTTTGTATAGTGCTGTATTGATCCCTCTTACTGATAAGGAAAGCAGGTCCAGAAAGAAATGTCCCAGTTTCATTTATCACATGCATATGGGCTGTGGAACACATAGTCTGGCCCTGCAGGGAGAACAATTGCTCAGAAATAGCCTGAACTCAAAAAAGACAAGATACAAATGCAACACAGATCCAAGTGTAGCCACTTCACACCTACCTTCATTATGCAAACACACTTGTCATGTGCAAAAAAACAAACAAAAAAATAGATAGATATGTGCTTGTGGTAGGGGTGAAGAAGGGAAATGGTGCAGAATGAAGAGAATGTAACCATCCTATACCAACCATTTTCAATGTATCTATCTCTCCTTCAGACCACCTCTCCTTTGTATCTACCTGAATATAGAGATATCCCTGTTAAGTGCCCCAGGGTACAGCTGTCAATCATAAACTGACAGAAATGGGGATGGTAGGGGTGGAACTGGCATGAATCAATTAATATATAGACAGGATCTACATTTAGTCCACAAGTGAAAGAGCGGGAGGGATGAAGCATCGATGAAGAAAGGGCTCTGATGAGCCACCCTTAAACTTGAAATTTGAGTGAACCCATAACTGTAAATGATGCCATTAAAGCCACATTAGTTACGCCTCAAATGTTATTGTGGACTCAACAGGCTCATATTACCGCCTGTATCAACATACAAATGACTTGATTAGCTGGAAGCATCATATAACTTTATAACAAATACCAAGCAATACATTCAAACTAAATACCTGTAATTACATTGCTTTCAAGCGAAACCCATTATCCTCATGACCGATGAAATGCAAACAATATCGTTTAATACCATGGGTATCTGTAGAAATTAGTGTAAAACAATTAGACTGAATAACATTTTGGTGATTAGGCGTGTGCATTTACTCCCGTGTTACCTTGACAAAAACGACTTCAATGCCGCAAACCGTTTTTTTTTTGTACTTTTACGCATCACTGCGGATAAAGCCGCTTGTTTCGTGATAATAAAGCTGTCACCATCACATTGACCAGCTTTACTCACCAGAGTTTGCTGGTACTGTAGCACGCGTTGCTGGGCTCTGTCTCGCGCCATAATCTTTAATATAACGGGAATAAAAATGCAAACGCGAAACGATATTCTCGAACACCACAAGATCACCTCCGCAGCATCGGGACGCAATTCAACAAGCAGAATGAATGAGTAACAGGTTCTACCCCAGAAAACAGCCCAGCTGTCGAACTCTCCCCTCTAGCAGCGCGCTGATGCTAGGCTTCAGGAAAATGTCAGAAACGCGCTTAGTGTGGGAGGACAGGGGTTACTACACTTTATCTGTTGACTCGATTGTAACCAAATCAATAGCTGTATTTTATAGCCCTGTGAGTAATCACTTTATTTTGTAGTACTGTGACCTCAACCACTTAAGTGTGCTCATTGACAGGCTAGTGTATGACTAAGTTTGAAATAACAATAAACGCTAAATTGTACTACTCACTGATAGCGTACTTCTGTCCCTATAGTCACCATACAAGTGGCCATACCAGGTCCATAGAATTTTTTTTTATCATTGGGCATGAACAGTAATTCTGAACAAATGTACATAGAATATGTTCCAACCGAAACCCACTATTGTCCATTTGGGTGGAAACATTTTAGCTTAACTGTCATGTCTAAGGGTAAATACAGTAGAGAGAAAACTCCAAATGGGTACTGATTGAGCTGAATTGTTTTAAAATGAAACCAGGACGCACCTGTTTGACTTTCTGTTGATTAAGAAAATTGAGCTCATCTGGAATAACACACCCCATGCAGGAACAGCCTTTCAAAACCTGTGGAGAGCCAGTGGGCAGCTTATTGAACTGCTCATTAATATTACTCATGGCTACCGTAAATACTAAATTTAGATGCTGGGATGCATTGAGGCTTCATCTTAAGCTCAGCCCACAAGTTCCAGCAGCTAAGAGGCTTCGCGGGATGAAAGACAGAATTCCTTGGAGAGAGAAAACCAATAGGTTATTAAACAGATTTTCTTGCAGAGACAGAAACTCTAGTAGGCTGCTTTTGAGCTCAGTAACAGGTTTACTGCTGGCTCAGGGAACAGCAGGGGCACAGACTGGGATGAAACATGAATGTATCACTGTGAATTTTGACGGTTTTCTCGCAAAACTGCAGCGTTTCTCTGTAGAAGTGTTTTCTCTCGCCGCTCGTGTCTTTGAACATCAGATTTAGCGCATTAGGCAAACTACAGTCACCTTTTATCCTTGGACAACACGAACACAAAAATATGATTTACACAGGTGAGCAACATCTACCCGTTGCGCATCCTTTGAATTAGGTGTTCCGTCGCCCTCTGCGCTAACACACTGACCCAAATCCTCTACAAAACTTTCGGTAATGTTCTTTTAATGGATTGTGGATACCCGATAGACTTCGAAAAACATCTTGTTCACTCACAATTTAATTATAAGTCTGCCTTTGAAAATTAGACATCGGTCCGTTGTGGGGGTGTGAAACAGGGGTCGATATTAGATTACATACGTACATACTTTTCTTATACGTTTCCATCCCGGCCAGGGAATAAAACCTATTGCGCACTGTACTCAATAGCAGTGTCTTCTGCACTGACCTCCAAAAAAGCTGGTTTAGCTCATTAACAATCGCTTAAGTGTGAATTCATTTAACGTGCAAATAAACTATCCTGCTTCAAATATTTGTCAGACGTGACTTACCAACGTATCAACTTCACGTGCACTATACCAAATCAACCAAATAACCAATAAAGTTAAGTTACTCTCAGAGTAATAACTTCTCTATTGTAGAAATTCATAATTTTCCATGATGATAAATGCAGATGTGGAGATATTGACTTCTGACACCGAATTATGAGATGCAAATACCGATGGCATTTTTTCTTTGCACTACATAGTCCTCCATTCCTAAGGACCTTGAAGGGACGTTGGCTCTAGATGCATATATATATATATATAACTGAATACACGTGGATAAAGGGTAGAATATCATCCTGCATCGAACCAGTCTGACAAAATTGTGGTTATTATCCCAATAGAGATTAATCTAGATAAGGAAATCAGGCGTAGGTTCACCGTATTTGAATAACACTGTGCCCTTGAGCCCCCACAAAATAACCAAGTCAATTAAATGCCCTTCGGAATAATAAAGAAAAGCAAATATTTTAAGAGGGCAAACAAATGGTAATGATTGCAGTTGGGTGACTTCTTCATCGCTTCAAAGACACAATTTATCGTCACCAATATTAGACACCTTAACAGGTTGCTACTTCGTCTTCGGCAGCTACTTACATTTTTCCTCGCCGGCTTTTAGTCGTGGTAAGAGCTCCTCTTGAACGCAACAGTCCAAACGTCACCTATGCCGCTCCATTTAATGACGCAAAATTTTAAGAAATCCCCGCAAAATTACAACAACGAAACCAAAATCGAGTAATGACGTCAATGTTTCTGGTCACAGCTGCACCTCGAGACGATCGAGATACTTTCTCTATAATTGTCCTTGCTGGTGATTTGGCAGTGCCCTGTTGCTGATGCCGATGCCTCTTGTTTCCCTTTGCATTCGGCTCAGGCAGCGACCGAAACTTCAAAAAAGGCGAATGCTATCCTTGACACACACTTAGCGATGTTAATGCATCACCTAATCGGCTGGGTTTAGTGTGCACCGCACGCGCTGATAGGTAAAGGAGTAATTAAGCCGGCAGAGCCTGGGGCGCGTGCACTAGCCAGGATTTGATCCTGTGATGCAATGCGGGTTCCGTTACTGGTTTAGTTGTAGCAGGTTGACTCCACTTCTGCTCCTGTTACCCGGCATTAATACCATGTGATGGTGTCATTTGTCTTAATCAGTGCATTACGCTGATGTTGTTTAACAAATTGTTAAATTATAAAGTTATCTATATCTATAGATATATCGCGTTTGCATCTATCTATCTATCTATCTATCTATCTATCTATCTATCTATCTATCTATCTATCTATCTATCTATCTATCTATCTATCTATCGAAGTTAGGGAAGATGATCACCCATGGAAGCAATGCCTGCATCGATAAATGCGCACGTGATCTTTACACGTTTCAGGTAGCCTATGTGTGGTGTTACGAGCAGGACGGATGGCGTTCAGAGCATGTCATTATTACAATGACTTTCAAGCTTACAGACGTGCATTTTGTTTTGTCACAGCTGACTCGGAGGCTGCTGCTGGATGACCGTGTGCAAAATTGTTTCAGCAGTGAGAAAGAGAGATGGTGCTGCTATCCTCTATATGGCGAGATGAGAAGAAAATCTCCTGTATTTAAAAAGAACACATTAAACACATAAAAGTGTTCACATTTACCACAATCATATAGTGGATATGCATACATTTGTCAAATCTTTAAACAATAGGAGCTGTTGCACCAGATGGGCGTTAATTAGATGGATACGCTCAGGTCTTAGCT